>CAMAOC010000227.1:0-89717 GCA_945859555.1 Megachile ligniseca
AGTAATAAGGATAATAGTAACAGGTATAGCGATAATAATAATAGTAATAAGGGAAATAATAATAGTTATAAGGTTGAGGACAAGAGTTATAGGGATAGTAATAATAGAATAAGTATAATAGAAGCAGTCATAGCGATAATTATAATAGCAATAAGGATAATAATAATAGATATAGTGCTAATAATAATAGTAATAAGCATAATAATAGTAGTTATAACGATAAAGACAAGAGTAATAGGGATAGAAATAATAGAAAAAGGATAATAATAACAATCATAGCGATAATAATAATAGTAATAAGGATAAACATAATAGTTATAGTGCTAATAATAATAGTAATAAGGATAATAATAATAGTTATAGCGGTAATAGTAAGAGTTATAAGGATAAAGTGAAGAGTAATATTGATAGTAATAATAGTAATAAGGATAATAATAATAGTTATAGTGCTAATAATAATAGTAATAAGGATAATAATAACAGTTATAGCGATAATAATAATAGTAATAAGAATAATAATAACAGTTATAGCGATAATAATAATAGTAATAAGGGAAATAATAATAATTATCAGGATAAAGACAAGAGTAATAGGGATAGTAATAATAGAATAGGTATAATAATAACAGGTATAGCGATAATAATAATAGTAATAAGGATATTAATAATAGTTATAGTGCTTAAAATAATAGTAATAAGGATAATAATAATATTTATAGTGCGAATAATAATAGTAATAAGGATAAACAGAATAGTTATAGTGGTACTAATACTAGTAATAAGGATAATAATAATAGTTATAGTGCTAATAATAATAGTCATAAGGATAATAATAATAGTTAAGGTGCGAATAACAATAGTAATAAGGATAAACATAATAGTTATAGTGCTAATATTACTAGTAATAAGGATAATAATAACAGTTATAGCGATAATAATAATAGTAATAAGGATAATAATAATAGTTATAGTGCGAATAATAATAGTAATAAGGATAAACATAATAGTTATAGTGCTAATATTGCTAGTAATAAGGATAATAATAACAGTTATAGCGATAATAATAATAGTAATAAGGGAAATAATAATAATTATCACGATAAAGACAAGAGTAATAGGGATAGTAATAATAGAATAAGTATAATAATAACAGTCATAGCAATAATAATAATAGTAATAAGGATAATAATAATAGTTATAGTGCTAGTAATAATAGTAATAAGGATAATAATAATAGTTATAGTGCTAATAATAATAGTAATAAGGATAATAATAATAGTTATAGTGCTAATAATAATAGTAATAAGGATAATAATAACAGTTATAGCGATAATAATAATAGTAATAAGGATAAACATAATAGTTATAGTGCGAATAATAATAGTAATAAGGATAATAATAATATTTATAGTGCGAATAATAATGGTAATAAGGATAATAATAATAGTTAGAGCGATAATAATAATAGTAATAAGGATAATAATAATAGTTATAGTGCTAGTAATAATAGTAATAAGGATAATAATAATAGTTATAGCGATAATAATAATAGTTATAAGGATAAAGACCAGAGTAATAGGGATAGTAATAATAGAATAAGGATAATAATATCAGTCATAGCGATAATAATAATAGTTATAGCGATAATAATAATAGTAATAAGGATAATAATAATAGTCATAGCGATAATAATAATAGTAGTAAGGATAATAATAATATTTATAGCGATAATAATAATAGTAATAAGCATAATAATAATAGTTATAAGGATAGAGACAAGAGTAATAGGGATAGTAATAATAGAATAAGGATAATAATAACAGTCATAGCGATAATAATAATAGAAATAAGGATCAACATAATAGTTATAGTGCTAATAATAATAGTAATAAGGATAATAATAATATTTATAGTACGAATAATAATGGTAATAAGGATAATAATAATAGTTAGAGCGATAATAATAATAGTAATAAGGATAATAATAATAGTTATAGTGCTAGTAATAATAGTAATAAGGATAATAATAATAGTTATAGCGGTAATAATAAGAGTTATAAGGATAAAGTGAAGAGTAATAGGGATAGTAATAATAGAATAAGGATAATAATAACAGTCATAGCGATAATAATAATAGTAATAAGGATAATAATAATAGTTATAGTGCGAATAATAATAGTAATAAGGATAATAATAATAGTTATAGTGCGAATAATAATAGTAATAAGGATAAACATAATAGTTATAGTACTAATATTACTAGTAATAAGAATAATAATAACAGTTATAGCGATAATAATAATAGTAATAAGGATAATAATTATAGTTATAGTGCTAGTAATAATAGTAATAAGGATAATAATAATAGTTATAGTGCTAATAATAATAGTAATAAGGATAAACAGAATAGTTATAGTGGTACTAATACTAGTAATAAGGATAATAATAATAGTTATAGTGCTAATAATAATAGTAATAAGGATAATAATAACAGTTATAGCGATAATAATAATAGTATTAATGATAATAATAATAGTTATAGTGCTAATAATAATAGTAATAAGGATAAACATAATAGTTATAGTGCTAATAATACTTGTAATAAGGATAATAATAATAGTTATAGAGCTAATCATAATAGTAATAAGGATAATAGTAACAGTTATAGCGATAATAATAATAGTAATAAGGATAAACATAATAGTTATAGTGCTAATAATAATAGTGATAAGGATAATAATAATAGTTATAGCGATAATAATAATAGTTATAAGGATAAAGACCAGAGTAATAGGGATAGTAATAATAGAATAAGGATAATAATATCAGTCATAGCGATAATAATAATAGTTATAGCGATAATAATAATAGTAATAAGGATAATAATAATAGTCATTGCGATAATAATAATAGTAGTAAGGATAATAATAATAGTTATAGCGATAATAATAATAGTAATAAGCATAATAATAATAGTTATAAGGATAGAGACAAGAGTAATAGGGATAGTAATAATAGAATAAGGATAATAATAACAGTCATAGCGATAATAATAATAGAAATAAGGATCAACATAATAGTTATAGTGCTAATAATAATAGTAATAAGGATAATAATAATATTTATAGTACGAATAATAATGGTAATAAGGATAATAATAATAGTTAGAGCGATAATAATAATAGTAATAGGGATAATAATAATAGTTATAGTGCTAGTAATAATAGTAATAAGGATAATAATAATAGTTATAGCGGTAATAATAAGAGTTATAAGGATAAAGTGAAGAGTAATAGGGATAGTAATAATAGAATAAGGATAATAATAACAGTCATAGCGATAATAATAATAGTAATAAGGATAATAATAATAGTTATAGTGCGAATAATAATAGTAATAAGGATAATAATAATAGTTATAGTGCGAATAATAATAGTAATAAGGATAAACATAATAGTTATAGTACTAATATTACTAGTAATAAGAATAATAATAACAGTTATAGCGATAATAATAATAGTAATAAGGATAATAATTATAGTTATAGTGCTAGTAATAATAGTAATAAGGATAATAATAATAGTTATAGTGCTAATAATAATAGTAATAAGGATAAACAGAATAGTTATAGTGGTACTAATACTAGTAATAAGGATAATAATAATAGTTATAGTGCTAATAATAATAGTAATAAGGATAATAATAACAGTTATAGCGATAATAATAATAGTATTAATGATAATAATAATAGTTATAGTGCTAATAATAATAGTAATAAGGATAAACATAATAGTTATAGTGCTAATAATACTTGTAATAAGGATAATAATAATAGTTATAGAGCTAATCATAATAGTAATAAGGATAATAGTAACAGTTATAGCGATAATAATAATAGTAATAAGGGAAATAATAATAATTATCACGATAAAGACAAGAGTAATAGGGATAGTAATAATAGAATAAGTATAATAATAACAGTCATAGCAATAATAATAATAGTAATAAGGATAATAATTATAGTTATAGTGCTAGTAATAATAGTAATAAGTATAATAATAATAGATATAGTGCTAATAATAATAGTAATAAGCATAATAATAGTAGTTATAACGATAAAGACAAGAGTTATAGGGATAGAAATAATAGAATAAGGATAATAATAACAATCATAGCGATAATAATAATAGTAATAAGGATAATAATAATAGTTATAGTGCTAATAGTACTAGTAATAAGGATAATAATAACAGTTACAGCAATAATAATAATAGGAATAACGATAATTATAACAGTTATAGCGATAATAATAATAAAATAAGGGACATAATAATAATAGTTATAAGGATAGAGACAAGAGTAATAGGGATAGTAATAATAGAATAAGGATAATAATAACAGTCATAGCGATAATAATAATAGTAATAAGGATAATAATAATAGTTATAGTGCTAATAATAATAGTAATAACGATAATAATAACAGTTACAGCAATAATAATAATAGGAGTAACGATAATTATAACAGTTATAGCGATAATACTAATAGTAATAAGGGAAATAATAATAGTTATAAGGTTGAGAACAAGAGTAATAGGGATAGTAATAATAGAATAAGTATAATAATAGCAGTCATAGCGATAATAATAATAGAATAAGGATAATAATAACAGTCATAGCGATAATAATAATAGTAATAAGGATAATAATAATAGTTATAGAGCTAATCATAATAGTAATAAGGATAATAATCACAGTTATAGCGATAATAATAATAGTAGTAAGGGAAATAATAATAGTTATAGTGATAATAGTAACAGTAATACGGGAAATAATAATAGTTATAAGGTTGAGAACAAGAGTAATAGGGATAGTAATAATAGAATAAGTATAATAATAGCAGTCATAGCGATAATAATAATAGAATAAGGATAATAATAACAGTCATAGCGATAATAATAATAGTAATAAGGATAATAATAATAGTTATAGAGCTAATCATAATAGTAATAAGGATAATAATCACAGTTATAGCGATAATAATAATAGTAATAAGGGAAATAATAATAGTTATAGTGATAATAGTAATAGTAATACGGGAAATAATAATAGTTATAAGGTTGAGGACAAGAGTAATAGGGATAGTAAAAATAGAGTAATTATAATAATAGCAGTCGGAGCGATAATAATAATAGTAATAGGGATAATAATAATAGTTATAGTGCTAGTAATAATAGTAATAAGGATAATAATAATAGTTATAGCGGTAATAATAAGAGTTATAAGGATAAAGTGAAGAGTAATAGGGATAGTAATAATAGAATAAGGATAATAATAACAGTCATAGCGATAATAATAATAGTAATAAGGATAATAATAATAGTTATAGTGCGAATAATAATAGTAATAAGGATAATAATAATAGTTATAGTGCGAATAATAATAGTAATAAGGATAAACATAATAGTTATAGTACTAATATTACTAGTAATAAGAATAATAATAACAGTTATAGCGATAATAATAATAGTAATAAGGATAATAATTATAGTTATAGTGCTAGTAATAATAGTAATAAGGATAATAATAATAGTTATAGTGCTAATAATAATAGTAATAAGGATAAACAGAATAGTTATAGTGGTACTAATACTAGTAATAAGGATAATAATAATAGTTATAGTGCTAATAATAATAGTAATAAGGATAATAATAACAGTTATAGCGATAATAATAATAGTATTAATGATAATAATAATAGTTATAGTGCTAATAATAATAGTAATAAGGATAAACATAATAGTTATAGTGCTAATAATACTTGTAATAAGGATAATAATAATAGTTATAGAGCTAATCATAATAGTAATAAGGATAATAGTAACAGTTATAGCGATAATAATAATAGTAATAAGGGAAATAATAATAATTATCACGATAAAGACAAGAGTAATAGGGATAGTAATAATAGAATAAGTATAATAATAACAGTCATAGCAATAATAATAATAGTAATAAGGATAATAATTATAGTTATAGTGCTAGTAATAATAGTAATAAGTATAATAATAATAGATATAGTGCTAATAATAATAGTAATAAGCATAATAATAGTAGTTATAACGATAAAGACAAGAGTTATAGGGATAGAAATAATAGAATAAGGATAATAATAACAATCATAGCGATAATAATAATAGTAATAAGGATAATAATAATAGTTATAGTGCTAATAGTACTAGTAATAAGGATAATAATAACAGTTACAGCAATAATAATAATAGGAATAACGATAATTATAACAGTTATAGCGATAATAATAATAAAATAAGGGACATAATAATAATAGTTATAAGGATAGAGACAAGAGTAATAGGGATAGTAATAATAGAATAAGGATAATAATAACAGTCATAGCGATAATAATAATAGTAATAAGGATAATAATAATAGTTATAGTGCTAATAATAATAGTAATAACGATAATAATAACAGTTACAGCAATAATAATAATAGGAGTAACGATAATTATAACAGTTATAGCGATAATACTAATAGTAATAAGGGAAATAATAATAGTTATAAGGTTGAGAACAAGAGTAATAGGGATAGTAATAATAGAATAAGTATAATAATAGCAGTCATAGCGATAATAATAATAGAATAAGGATAATAATAACAGTCATAGCGATAATAATAATAGTAATAAGGATAATAATAATAGTTATAGAGCTAATCATAATAGTAATAAGGATAATAATCACAGTTATAGCGATAATAATAATAGTAGTAAGGGAAATAATAATAGTTATAGTGATAATAGTAACAGTAATACGGGAAATAATAATAGTTATAAGGTTGAGAACAAGAGTAATAGGGATAGTAATAATAGAATAAGTATAATAATAGCAGTCATAGCGATAATAATAATAGAATAAGGATAATAATAACAGTCATAGCGATAATAATAATAGTAATAAGGATAATAATAATAGTTATAGAGCTAATCATAATAGTAATAAGGATAATAATCACAGTTATAGCGATAATAATAATAGTAATAAGGGAAATAATAATAGTTATAGTGATAATAGTAATAGTAATACGGGAAATAATAATAGTTATAAGGTTGAGGACAAGAGTAATAGGGATAGTAAAAATAGAGTAATTATAATAATAGCAGTCGGAGCGATAATAATAATAGTAATAAGGATAATAATAATAGTTATAGTGCTAATAATAATAGTAATAACGATAATAATAACAGTTACGGCAATAATAATAATAGGAATAACGATAATAATAACAGTTACAGCAATAATAATAATAGATATAACGATAATTATAACAGTTATAGCTATAATAATAATAGTAATAAGGGAAATAATAATAGTTATAAGGTTGAGGACAAGAGTAATACGGATAGTAATAATAGAATAAGTATAATAATAGCAGTCATAGCGATAATAATAATAGTAATAAGGATAATAATAACAGTTATAGCGATAATAATAATAGTAATAAGGGAAATCATAATAATTATCAGGATAAAAACAAGAGTAATAGGGATAGTAATAATACAATAAGTATAATAATAACAGTCATTGCGATAATAATAATAGTAATAAGGATAATAATAATAGTTATAGTGCTAGTAATAATAGTAATAAGGATAATAATAATAGTTATAGCGATATTAATAATAGTTATAAGGATAAAGTGAAGAGTAATAGGGATAGTAATAATAGAATAAGGATAATAATAACAGTCATAGCGATAATAATAATAGTAGTAAGGATAATAATAGTAGTTATAGCGATAATAATAATAGTAATAAGGATAATAATAATAGTAATAAGGATAATAATAATAGTTATAACGATAATAATAATAGTTATAAGGATAAAGTGAAGAGTAATAGGGATAGTAATAATAGAATAAGGATAATAATGACAGACATGGCGATAATAATAATAGTAGTAAGGATAATAATAATAGTTGTAGTGCGAATAATAATTCTAATAAGGATAAACATAATAGTTATAGTGCTAATAATACTAGTAATAAGGATAATAATAACAGTTATACCGATAATACTAATAGTATTAACGATCATAATAATAGATATAAGGACAAAAACAAGAGTTATAGCGATGATAATAATAGTAATAAGGATAATAATAACAGTTATAGCGATAATAATAATAGTAATAAGGATAATAATTATAGTTATAGTGCTAGTAATAATAGTAATAAGGGTAATAATAATAGTTATAGTGCTAATAATAATAGTAATAAGGATAATAATAACAGTTATAGCGATAATAATAACAGTTATAGCGATAATAATAATAGTAATAAGAATAATAATAACAGTTATAGCGATAATAATAATAGTAATAAGGGAAATAATAATAATTATCAGGATAAAGACAAGAGTAATAGGGATAGTAATAATAGAATAGGTATAATAATAACAGGTATAGCGATAATAATAATAGTAATAAGGATATTAATAATAGTTATAGTGCTTAAAATAATAGTAATAAGGATAATAATAATATTTATAGTGCGAATAATAATAGTAATAAGGATAAACATAATAGTTATAGTGCTAATATTGCTAGTAATAAGGATAATAATAACAGTTATAGCGATAATAATAATAGTAATAAGGGAAATAATAATAATTATCACGATAAAGACAAGAGTAATAGGGATAGTAATAATAGAATAAGTATAATAATAACAGTCATAGCAATAATAATAATAGTAATAAGGATAATAATTATAGTTATAGTGCGAGTAATAATAGTAATAAGGATAATAATAATAGTTATAGTGCTAATAGTAATAGTAATAAGGATAATAATAACAGTTATAGCGATAATAATAATAGTAATAAGAATAATAATAACAGTTATAGCGATAATAATAATAGTAATAAGGGAAATAATAATAATTATCAGGATAAAGACAAGAGTAATAGGGATAGTAATAATAGAATAGGTATAATAATAACAGGTATAGCGATAATAATAATAGTAATAAGGATATTAATAATAGTTATAGTGCTTAAAATAATAGTAATAAGGATAATAATAATATTTATAGTGCGAATAATAATAGTAATAAGGATAAACAGAATAGTTATAGTGGTACTAATACTAGTAATAAGGATAATAATAATAGTTATAGTGCTAATAATAATAGTCATAAGGATAATAATAACAGCCATAGCGATAATAATAATAGTAGTAAGGATAATAATGATAGTTATAGCGATAATAATAATAGTAGTAAGGATAATAATAATAGTTATAGTGCGAATAATAATAGTAATAAGGATAAACATAATAGTTATAGTGCTAATAATATTTGTAATAAGGATAATAATAATAGTTATAAAGCTAATCATAATAGTAATAAGGATAATAATCACAGTTATAGCGATAATAATAATAGTAATAAGGATAATAATAATAGTTATAGTGCAAATAATAATAGTAATAAGCATAATAATAATAGTTATAACGATAAAGACAAGAGTAATAGGGATAGAAATAAAGAATAAGGATAATAATAACAATCATAGCGATAATAATAATAGTAATAAGGATTATAATAATAGTTATAGTGCTAATAATACTAGTAATAAGGATAATAATAACAGTCATGGCGATAATAATAATAGGAATAAGGATAATAATAATAGTTATAGCGACAATAATAATAGTAATAAGGATAATAATAACAGTTATAGTGCGAATAATAATAGTAACAAGCATAATAGTAATAGTTATAACGATAAAGACAAGAGTAATAGGGATAGAAATAATAGAATAAGGATAATAATAACAATCATAGCGATAATAATAATAGTAATAAGGATAATAATAATAGTTATAGTGCGAATAATAATAGTAATAAGGATAAACATAATAGTTATAGTGCTAATATTACTAGTAATAAGAATAATAATAACAGTTATAGCGATAATAATAATAGTAATAAGGATAATAATTATAGTTATAGTGCTAGTAATAATAGTAATAAGGATAATAATAATAGTTATAGTGCTAATAATAATAGTAATAAGGATAATAATAACAGTTATAGCGATAATAATAATAGTAATAAGAATAATAATAACAGTTATAGCGATAATAATAATAGTAATAAGGGAAATAATAATAATTATCAGGATAAAGACAAGAGTAATAGGGATAGTAATAATAGAATAGGTATAATAATAACAGGTATAGCGATAATAATAATAGTAATAAGGATATTAATAATAGTTATAGTGCTTAAAATAATAGTAATAAGGATAATAATAATATTTATAGTGCGAATAATAATAGTAATAAGGATAAACATAATAGTTATAGTGCTAATATTGCTAGTAATAAGGATAATAATAACAGTTATAGCGATAATAATAATAGTAATAAGGGAAATAATAATAATTATCACGATAAAGACAAGAGTAATAGGGATAGTAATAATAGAATAAGTATAATAATAACAGTCATAGCAATAATAATAATAGTAATAAGGATAATAATTATAGTTATAGTGCTAGTAATAATAGTAATAAGGATAATAATAATAGTTATAGTGCTAATAGTAATAGTAATAAGGATAATAATAACAGTTATAGCGATAATAATAATAGTAATAAGAATAATAATAACAGTTATAGCGATAATAATAATAGTAATAAGGGAAATAATAATAATTATCAGGATAAAGACAAGAGTAATAGGGATAGTAATAATAGAATAGGTATAATAATAACAGGTATAGCGATAATAATAATAGTAATAAGGATATTAATAATAGTTATAGTGCTTAAAATAATAGTAATAAGGATAATAATAATATTTATAGTGCGAATAATAATAGTAATAAGGATAAACAGAATAGTTATAGTGGTACTAATACTAGTAATAAGGATAATAATAATAGTTATAGTGCTAATAATAATAGTCATAAGGATAATAATAACAGCCATAGCGATAATAATAATAGTAGTAAGGATAATAATGATAGTTATAGCGATAATAATAATAGTAGTAAGGATAATAATAATAGTTATAGTGCGAATAATAATAGTAATAAGGATAAACATAATAGTTATAGTGCTAATAATATTTGTAATAAGGATAATAATAATAGTTATAAAGCTAATCATAATAGTAATAAGGATAATAATCACAGTTATAGCGATAATAATAATAGTAATAAGGATAATAATAATAGTTATAGTGCAAATAATAATAGTAATAAGCATAATAATAATAGTTATAACGATAAAGACAAGAGTAATAGGGATAGAAATAAAGAATAAGGATAATAATAACAATCATAGCGATAATAATAATAGTAATAAGGATTATAATAATAGTTATAGTGCTAATAATACTAGTAATAAGGATAATAATAACAGTCATGGCGATAATAATAATAGGAATAAGGATAATAATAATAGTTATAGCGACAATAATAATAGTAATAAGGATAATAATAACAGTTATAGTGCGAATAATAATAGTAACAAGCATAATAGTAATAGTTATAACGATAAAGACAAGAGTAATAGGGATAGAAATAATAGAATAAGGATAATAATAACAATCATAGCGATAATAATAATAGTAATAAGGATAATAATAATAGTTATAGTGCTAATAATACTAGTAAGAAGGATAATAATAACAGTCATGGCGATAATAATATAGTAATAAGGATAATAATAATAGTTATAGTGCTAGTAATAATAGTAATAACAATAATAATAATAGTTATAACGATAAAGACAAGAGTAATAGGGATAGTAATAATAGAATCAGGATAATAATAACAGTCATATCGATAATAATAATAGTAATAATGATAATAATAACAGTTACAGTGCTAATAATAATAGTAATAAACAATAATAATAACAGTTATAGCGATAATAATGATAGTAATGAGGATAATAATAATAGTTATATAGCTAATCATAATAGTAATAAGGATAATAATCACAGTTATAGCGATAATAATAATAGTAGTAAGGGAAATAATAATAGTTATAGTGATAATAATAATAGTAATAAGGATAATAATAATAGTTATAGTGCGAATAATAATAGTAATAAGGATAATAATAATAGTTATAGTGCGAATAATAATAGTAATAAGGATAATAATAATAGTTATAGTGCGAATAATAATAGTAATAAGGATAAACATAATAGTTATAGTGCTAATATTACTAGTAATAAGAATAATAATAACAGTTATAGCGATAATAATAATAGTAATAAGAATAATAATAACAGTTATAGCGATAATAATAATAGTAATAAGGGAAATAATAATAATTATCAGGATAAAGACAAGAGTAAGAGGGATAGTAATAATAGAATAGGTATAATAATAACAGGTATAGCGATAATAATAATAGTAATAAGGATATTAATAATAGTTATAGTGCTTAAAATAATAGTAATAAGGATAATAATAATATTTATAGTGCGAATAATAATAGTAATAAGGATAAACAGAATAGTTATAGTGGTACTAATACTAGTAATAAGGATAATAATAATAGTTATAGTGCTAATAATAATAGTAATAAGGATAATAATAACAGTTATAGCGATAATAATAATAGTATTAATGATAATAATATTAGTTATAGTGCTAATAATAATAGTAATAAGGATAAACATAAGAGTTATAGTGCTAATAATACTTGTAATAAGGATAATAATAATAGTTATAGAGCTAATCATAATAGTAATAAGGATAATAGTAACAGTTATAGCGATAATAATAATAGTAATAAGGGAAATAATAATAATTATAGTGCTAATAATACTAGTAATAAGGATAATAATAACAGTCATAGCGATAATAATAATAGTAATAAGGATAATAATAATATTTATAGTGCGAATAACAATAGTAATAAGGATAAACATAATAGTTATAGTGCTAATATTACTAGTAATAAGGATAATAATAACAGTTATAGCGATAATAATAATAGTAATAAGGATAATAATAATAGTTATAGTGCGAATAATAATAGTAATAAGGATAATAATAACAGTTATAACGATAAAGGCAAGAGTAATAGGGATAGTAAAAATAGAGTAAGTATAATAATAGCAGTGTGAGCGATAATAATAATAGTAATAAGGATAATAATAATAGTTATAGTGCTAATAATAATAGTAATAAGCATAATAATAATAGTTTTACCGATAATACTAATAGTATTAACGATCATAATAATAGATATAAGGACAAAAACAAGAGTTATAGCGATGATAATAATAGTAATAAGGATAATAATAACAGTTATAGCGATAATAATAATAGTAGTAAGGATAATAATAACAGGTATAGCGATAATAATAATAGTAATAATGATAATAATCACAGTTATAGCGATAATAATAATAGTAATAAGGGAAATAATAATAGTTATAAGGTTGAGGACAAGAGCAATAGGGATAGTAAAAATAGAGTAAGTATAATAATAGCAATCGGAGCGATAATAATAATAGTAATAAGGATAATAATAACAGTTATAACGATAATACTAATAGTATTAACGATCATAATAATAGATATAAGGACAAAAACAAGAGTTATACCGATAATAATAATAGTAATAAGGATAATAATAACAGGTATAGCGATAATAATAATAGTAATAAGGATAATAATAACAGTTATAACGATAATACTAATAGTATTAACGATCATAATAATAGATATAAGGACAAAAACAAGAGTTATACCTATAATAATAATAGTAATAAGGATAATAATATTAGTTATAAGGATAAAGTGAAGAGTAATAGGGATAGTAATAATAGAATAAGGATAATAATAACAGTCATAGCGATAATAATAGTAGTCCTAAGGATAATAATAATAGCAATAAGCATAATAACAATAGTTATAACGATAAAGACAAGAGTAATAGGGATAGAAATAATAGAATAAGGATAATAATAACAATCATAGCGATAATAATAATAGTAATAAGGATAATAATAATAGTTATAGAGCTAATCATATTAGTAATAAGGATAATAATCACAGTTATAGCGATAATTATAATAGTAGTAAGGGAAATAATAATAGTTATAGTGATAATAGTAACAGTAATACGGGAAATAATAATAGTTATAAGGATGAGGACAAGAGTAATAGGGATAGTAATAATAGAATAAGTATAATAATAGCAGTCATAGCGATAATAATAATAGTTATAGTGCTAGTAATAATAGTAATAAGGATAATAATAATAGTTATAGCGATATTAATAATAGTTATAAGGATAAAGTGAAGAGTAATAGGGACAGTAATAATAGAATAAGGATATTAATAATAGTTATAGTGCGAATAATAATAGTAATAAGGATAAACAGAATAGTTATAGTGCTAATAATACTAGTAATAAGGATAATAATAATAATTATAGTGCTAGTAATAATAGTAATAAGGATAATAATAATAGTTATAGCGATAATAATAATAGTTATAAGGATAATAATATTAGTTATAAGGATAAAGTAAAGAGTAATAGGGATAGTAATAATAGAATAAGGATAATAATAACAGTCATAGCGATAATAATAGTAGTACTAAGGATAATAATAATAGTAATAAGCATAATAATAATAGTTATAAGGATAGAGACAAGAGTAATAGGGATAGTAATAATAGAATAAGGATAATAATAACAGTTACAGCAATAATAATAATAGGAATAACGATAATTATAACAGATATAGCGATAATAATAATAGTAATAAGGATAATAATAATAGTTATAGTGCTAATAATAATAGTAATAAGCATAATAATAATAGTTATATCGATAAAGACAAGAGTAATAGGGATAGAAATAATAGAATAAGGATAATAATAACAATCATAGCGATAATAATAATAGTAGTAAGGATAATAATAACAATCATAGCGATAATAATACTAGTAATAAGTATAATAATAACAGTTATAGCGATAATAATAATAGTAATAAGGATAATAATAACAGTCATAACGATAATAATAATAGTAATAAGGATAATAATAATAGTTATAGTGCTAATAATAATAGTAATAAGCATAACAATAATAGTTATAACGATAAAGACAAGAGTAATAGGGATACAAATAATATAATAAGGATAATAATAACAATCATAGCGATAATAATAATAGTAATAAGGATAATAATAACAGTTATAGCGATAATAATAATAGTAATAAGGGAAATAATAATAATTATCACGATAACAACAAGAGTAATAGGGATAGTAATAATACAATAAGTATAATAATAACAGTCATAGCGATAATAATAGTAGTAGTAAGGATAATAATAATAGTAATAAGCATAATAATAATAGTTATAAGGATAGAGACAAGAGTAATAGGGATAGTAATAATACAATAAGGATAATAATAACAGTCATAGCGATAATAATAATAGTAATAAGGATAATAATAATAGTTATAGTGCGAGTAATAATAGTAATAAGGATAATAATAATGGTTATAGCGATATTAATAATAGTTATAAGGATAAAGTGAAGAGTAATAGGGATAGTAATAATAGAATAAGGATAATAATAACAGTCATAGCGATAATAATAATAGTAATAAGGATAATAATAATAGTTATATCGATAATAATAATAGTAATAAGGATAATAATAATAGTTATAGTGCTCATAATAATAGTAATAAGGATAATAATAATGGTTATAGCGATATTAATAATAGTTATAAGGATAATAATATTAGTTATAAGGATAAAGTGAAGAGTAATAGGGATAGTAATAATAGAATAAGGATAATAATAACAGTCATAGCGATAATAATAGTAGTCCTAAGGATAATAATAATAGTAATAAGCATAATAATAATAGTAACGATAAAGACAAGAGTAATAGGGATAGAAATAATAGAATAAGGATAATAATAACAATCATAGCGATAATAATAATAGTAATAAGGATAATAATAATAGTTATAGAGCTAATCATAATAGTAATAAGGATAATAATCACAGTTATAGCGATAATTATAATAGTAGTAAGGGAAATAATAATAGTTATAGTGATAATAGTAACAGTAATACGGGAAATAATAATAGTTATAAGGATGAGGACAAGAGTAATAGGGATAGTAATAATAGAATAAGTATAATAATAGCAGTCATAGCGATAATAATAATAGTTATAGTGCTAGTAATAATAGTAATAAGGATAATAATAATAGTTATAGCGATATTAATAATAGTTATAAGGATAAATTGAAGAGTAATAGGGACAGTAATAATAGAATAAGGATATTAATAATAGTTATAGTGCGACTAATAATAGTAATAAGGATAAACAGAATAGTTATAGTGCTAATAATACTAGCAATAAGGATAATAATAATAATTATAGTGCTAGTAATAATAGTAATAAGGATAATAATAATAGTTATAGCGATAATAATAATAGTTATAAGGATAATAATATTAGTTATAAGGATAAAGTAAAGAGTAATAGGGATAGTAATAATAGAATAAGGATAATAATAACAGTCATAGCGATAATAATAGTAGTACTAGGGATAATAATAATAGTAATAAGCATAATAATAATAGTTATAAGGATAGAGACAAGAGTAATAGGGATAGTAATAATAGAATAAGGATAATAATAACAGTTACAGCAATAATAATAATAGGAATAACGATAATTATAACAGATATAGCGATAATAATAATAGTAATAAGGATAATAATAATAGTTATAGTGCTAATAATATTAGTAATAAGCATAACAATAATAGTTATAACGATAAAGACAAGAGTAATAGGGATACAAATAATATAATAAGGATAATAATAACAATCATAGCGATAATAATAATAGTAATAAGGATAATAATAACAGTTATAGCGATAATAATAATAGTAATAAGGGAAATAATAATAATTATCACGATAACAACAAGAGTAATAGGGATAGTAATAATACAATAAGTATAATAATAACAGTCATAGCGATAATAATAGTAGTAGTAAGGATAATAATAATAGTAATAAGCATAATAATAATAGTTATAAGGATAGAGACAAGAGTAATAGGGATAGTAATAATACAATAAGGATAATAATAACAGTCATAGCGATAATAATAATAGTAATAAGGATAATAATAATAGTTATAGTGCTAGTAATAATAGTAATAAGGATAATAATAATGGTTATAGCGATATTAATAATAGTTATAAGGATAAAGTGAAGAGTAATAGGGATAGTAATAATAGAATAAGGATAATAATAACAGTCATAGCGATAATAATAATAGTAATAAGGATAATAATAATAGTTATATCGATAATAATAATAGTAATAAGGATAATAATAATAGTTGTAGTGCTCATAATAATAGTAATAAGGATAATAATAATGGTTATAGCGATATTAATAATAGTTATAAGGATAATAATATTAGTTATAAGGATAAAGTGAAGAGTAATAGGGATAGTAATAATAGAATAAGGATAATAATAACAGTCATAGCGATAATAATAGTAGTCCTAAGGATAATAGTAATAGTAATAAGCATAATAATAATAGTAACGATAAAGACAAGAGTAATAGGGATAGAAATAATAGAATAAGGATAATAATAACAATCATAGCGATAATAATAATAGTAATAAGGATAATAATAATAGTTATAGAGCTAATCATAATAGTAATAAGGATAATAATCACAGTTATAGCGATAATTATAATAGTAGTAAGGGAAATAATAATAGTTATAGTGATAATAGTAACAGTAATACGGGAAATAATAATAGTTATAAGGATGAGGACAAGAGTAATAGGGATAGTAATAATAGAATAAGTATAATAATAGCAGTCATAGCGATAATAATAATAGTTATAGTGCTAGTAATAATAGTAATAAGGATAATAATAATAGTTATAGCGATATTAATAATAGTTATAAGGATAAAGTGAAGAGTAATAGGGACAGTAATAATAGAATAAGGATATTAATAATAGTTATAGTGCGACTAATAATAGTAATAAGGATAAACAGAATAGTTATAGTGCTAATAATACTAGCAATAAGGATAATAATAATAATTATAGTGCTAGTAATAATAGTAATAAGGATAATAATAATAGTTATAGCGATAATAATAATAGTTATAAGGATAATAATATTAGTTATAAGGATAAAGTAAAGAGTAATAGGGATAGTAATAATAGAATAAGGATAATAATAACAGTCATAGCGATAATAATAGTAGTACTAGGGATAATAATAATAGTAATAAGCATAATAATAATAGTTATAAGGATAGAGACAAGAGTAATAGGGATAGTAATAATAGAATAAGGATAATAATAACAGTTACAGCAATAATAATAATAGGAATAACGATAATTATAACAGATATAGCGATAATAATAATAGTAATAAGGATAATAATAATAGTTATAGTGCTAATCTTAATAGTAATAAGCATAATAATAATAGTTATAACGATAAAGACAAGAGTAATAGGGATAGAAATAATAGAATAAGGATAATAATAACAATCATAGCGATAATAATAATTGTAGTAAGGATAATAATAACAATCATAGCGATAATAATACTAGTAATAAGTATAATAATAACAGTTATAGCGATAATAATAATAGTAATAAGGATAATAATAACAGTCATAACGATAATAATAATAGTAATAAGGATAATAATAATAGTTATAGTGCTAATAATAATAGTAATAAGCATAACAATAATAGTTATAACGATAAAGACAAGAGTAATAGGGATACAAATAATATAATAAGGATAATAATAACAATCATAGCGATAATAATAATAGTAATGAGGATAATAATAACAGTTATAGCGATAATAATAATAGTAATAAGGGAAATAATAATAATTATCACGATAACAACAAGAGTAATAGGGATAGTAATAATACAATAAGTATAATAATAACAGTCATAGCGATAATAATAGTAGTAGTAAGGATAATAATAATAGTAATAAGCATAATAATAATAGTTATAAGGATAGAGACAAGAGTAATAGGGATAGTAATAATACAATAAGGATAATAATAACAGTCATAGCGATAATAATAATAGTAATAAGGATAATAATAATAGCTATAGCGATAATAATAATAGTAATAAGGATAATAATCACAGTTATAGCGATAATAATAATAGTAATAAGGGAAATAATAATAGTTATAAGGTTGAGGACGAGAGTAATAGGGATAGTAATAATAGAATAAGTATAATAATAGCAGTCATGGCGATAATAATAATAGAATAAGGATAATAATAACAGTCATAGCGATAATAATAATAGTAATAAGGATAATAATAATAGTTATATCGATAATAATAATAGTAATAAGGAAAATAATCACAGTTATAGCGATAATAATAATAGTAATAAGGGAAATAATAATAGTTATAAGGTTGAGGACAAGAGTAATAGGGATAGTAATAATAGAATAAGTATAATAATAGCAGTCATAGCGATAATAATAATAGAATAACGATAATAATAACAGTCATAGCGATAACAATAATAGTAATAAGGATAATAATAATAGTTATAGTGCTCATAATAATAGTAATAAGCATAATAATAATAGTTATAACGATAAAGACAAGAGTAATAGGGATAGAAATAATAGAATAAGGATAATAATAACAATCATAGCGATAATAATAGTAGTAGTAAGGATAATAATAATAGTAATAAGCATAATAATAATAGTTATAAGGATAGAGACAAGAGTAATAGGGATAGTAATAATACAATAAGGATAATAATAACAGTCATAGCGATAATAATAATAGTAATAAGGATAATAATAATAGTTATAGCGATAATAATAATAGTAATAAGGATAATAATAACAGTCATAGCGATAATAATAATAGTAATAAGGATAATAATAATAGTTATAGAGCTAATCATAATAGTAATAAGGATAATAATCACAGTTATAGCGATAATTATAATAGTAGTAAGGGAAATAATAATAGTTATAAGGTTGAGGACAAGAGT
Source organism: Megachile ligniseca (assembly GCA_945859555.1). Classification (NCBI taxonomy): domain Eukaryota; kingdom Metazoa; phylum Arthropoda; class Insecta; order Hymenoptera; family Megachilidae; genus Megachile; species Megachile ligniseca. The sequence continues at coordinate 20,141 of CAMAOC010000227.1, forward strand.
ATTAGGGATAGTAATAATAGAATAAGTATAATAATAGCAGTCATAGCGATAATAATAATAGTAATAAGGATAATAATAATAGTTATAGTGCTAGTAATAATAGTAATAAGGATAATAATAATGGTTATAGCGATATTAATAATAGTTACAAGGATAAAGTGAAGAGTAATAGGGATAGTAATAATACAATAAGGATAATAATAACAGTCATAGCGATAATAATAATAGTAATAAGGATAATAATAATAGTTATAGCGATAATAATAATAGTAATAAGGATAATAATAACAGTCATAGCGATAATAATAATAGTAATAAGGATAATAATAATAGTTATAGAGCTAATCATAATAGAAATAAGGATAATAATCACAGTTATAGCGATAATTATAATAGTAGTAAAGGAAATAATAATAGTTATAGTGATAATAGTAACAGTAATAGCGGAAATAATAATAGTTATAAGGATGAGGACAAGAATAATAGGGATAGTAATAATAGAATAAGTATAATAATAGCAGTCATAGCGATAATAATAATAGTAATAAGGATAATAATAATAGTTATAGTGCTCATAATAATAGTAATAAGCATAATAATAATAGTTATAACGATAAAGACAAGAGTAATAGGGATAGAAATAATAGAATAAGGATAATAATAACAATCATAGCGATAATAATAATAGTAATAAGGATAATAATAACAATCATAGCGATAATAATACTAGTAATAAGTATAATAATAGCAGTCATAGCGATAATAATAATAGAATAAGGATAATAATAACAGTCATAGCGATAATAATAATAGTAATAAGGATAATAATAATAGTTATAGTGCTAGTAATAATAGTAATAAGGATAATAATAATAGTTATAGCGATATTAATAATAGTTATAAGGATAAAGTGAAGAGTAATAGGGACAGTAATAATAGAATAAGGATAATAATAACAGTCATAGCGATAATAATAGTAGTACTAAGGATAATAATAATAGTAATAAGCATAATAATAATAGTTATAAGGATAGAGACAAGAGTAATAGGGATAGTAATAATAGAATATGGATAATAATAACAGTTACAGCAATAATAATAATAGGAATAACGATAATTATAACAGATATAGCGATAATAATAATAGTAATAAGGATAATAATAATAGTTATAGTGCTAATAATAATAGTAATAAGCATAATAATAATAGTTATAACGATAAAGACAAGAGTAATAGGGATAGAAATAATAGAATAAGGATAATAATAACAATCATAGCGATAATAATAATAGTAGTAAGGATAATAATAACAATCATAGCGATAATAATACTAGTAATAAGTATAATAATAACAGTTATAGCGATAATAATAATAGTAATAAGGATAATAATAACAGTCATAACGATAATAATAATAGTAATAAGGATAATAATAATAGTTATAGTGCTAATAATAATAGTAATAAGCATAACAATAATAGTTATAACGATAAAGACAAGAGTAATAGGGATACAAATAATATAATAAGGATAATAATAACAATCATAGCGATAATAATAATAGTAATAAGGATAATAATAACAGTTATAGCGATAATAATAATAGTAATAAGGGAAATAATAATAATTATCACGATAACAACAAGAGTAATAGGGATAGTAATAATACAATAAGTATAATAATAACAGTCATAGCGATAATAATAGTAGTAGTAAGGATAATAATAATAGTAATAAGCATAATAATAATAGTTATAAGGATAGAGACAAGAGTAATAGGGATAGTAATAATACAATAAGGATAATAATAACAGTCATAGCGATAATAATAATAGTAATAAGGATAATAATAATAGTTATAGTGCGAGTAATAATAGTAATAAGGATAATAATAATGGTTATAGCGATATTAATAATAGTTATAAGGATAAAGTGAAGAGTAATAGGGACAGTAATAATAGAATAAGGATAATAATAACAGTCATAGCGATAATAATAGTAGTACTAAGGATAATAATAATAGTAATAAGCATAATAATAATAGTTATAAGGATAGAGACAAGAGTAATAGGGATAGTAATAATAGAATATGGATAATAATAACAGTTACAGCAATAATAATAATAGGAATAACGATAATTATAACAGATATAGCGATAATAATAATAGTAATAAGGATAATAATAATAGTTATAGTGCTAATAATAATAGTAATAAGCATAATAATAATAGTTATAACGATAAAGACAAGAGTAATAGGGATAGAAATAATAGAATAAGGATAATAATAACAATCATAGCGATAATAATAATAGTAGTAAGGATAATAATAACAATCATAGCGATAATAATACTAGTAATAAGTATAATAATAACAGTTATAGCGATAATAATAATAGTAATAAGGATAATAATAACAGTCATAACGATAATAATAATAGTAATAAGGATAATAATAATAGTTATAGTGCTAATAATAATAGTAATAAGCATAACAATAATAGTTATAACGATAAAGACAAGAGTAATAGGGATACAAATAATATAATAAGGATAATAATAACAATCATAGCGATAATAATAATAGTAATAAGGATAATAATAACAGTTATAGCGATAATAATAATAGTAATAAGGGAAATAATAATAATTATCACGATAACAACAAGAGTAATAGGGATAGTAATAATACAATAAGTATAATAATAACAGTCATAGCGATAATAATAGTAGTAGTAAGGATAATAATAATAGTAATAAGCATAATAATAATAGTTATAAGGATAGAGACAAGAGTAATAGGGATAGTAATAATACAATAAGGATAATAATAACAGTCATAGCGATAATAATAATAGTAATAAGGATAATAATAATAGTTATAGTGCGAGTAATAATAGTAATAAGGATAATAATAATGGTTATAGCGATATTAATAATAGTTATAAGGATAAAGTGAAGAGTAATAGGGATAGTAATAATAGAATAAGGATAATAATAACAGTCATAGCGATAATAATAATAGTAATAAGGATAATAATAATAGTTATATCGATAATAATAATAGTAATAAGGATAATAATAATAGTTATAGTGCTCATAATAATAGTAATAAGGATAATAATAATGGTTATAGCGATATTAATAATAGTTATAAGGATAATAATATTAGTTATAAGGATAAAGTGAAGAGTAATAGGGATAGTAATAATAGAATAAGGATAATAATAACAGTCATAGCGATAATAATAGTAGTCCTAAGGATAATAATAATAGTAATAAGCATAATAATAATAGTAACGATAAAGACAAGAGTAATAGGGATAGAAATAATAGAATAAGGATAATAATAACAATCATAGCGATAATAATAATAGTTATAAGGATAATAATAACAGTTATAGCGATAAGAATAATAGTAATAAGGGAAATAATAATAATTATCAGGATAAAAACAAGAGTAATAGGGATAGTAATAATACAATAAGTATAATAATAACAGTCATAGCGATAATAATAGTAGTAGTAAGGATAATAATAATAGTAATAAGCATAATAATAATAGTTATAAGGATAGAGACAAGAGTAATAGGGATAGTAATAATACAATAAGGATAATAATAACAGTCATAGCGATAATAATAATAGTAATAAGGATAATAACAATAGCTATAGCGATAATAATAATAGTAGTAAGGGAAATAATAATAGTTATAGTGATAATAGTAACAGTAATACGGGAAATAATAATAGTTATAAGGATGAGGACAAGAGTAATAGGGATAGTAATAATAGAATAAGTATAATAATAGCAGTCATAGCGATAATAATAATAGTTATAGTGCTAGTAATAATAGTAATAAGGATAATAATAATAGTTATAGCGATATTAATAATAGTTATAAGGATAAAGTGAAGAGTAATAGGGACAGTAATAATAGAATAAGGATAATAATAACAGTCATAGCGATAATAATAGTAGTACTAAGGATAATAATAATAGTAATAAGCATAATAATAATAGTTATAAGGATAGAGACAAGAGTAATAGGGATAGTAATAATAGAATAAGGATAATAATAACAGTTACAGCAATAATAATAATAGGAATAACGATAATTATAACAGATATAGCGATAATAATAATAGTAATAAGGATAATAATAATAGTTATAGTGCTAATAATAATAGTAATAAGCATAATAATAATAGTTATAACGATAAAGACAAGAGTAATAGGGATAGAAATAATAGAATAAGGATAATAATAACAATCATAGCGATAATAATAATAGTAGTAAGGATAATAATAACAATCATAGCGATAATAATACTAGTAATAAGTATAATAATAACAGTTATAGCGATAATAATAATAGTAATAATGATAATAATAACAGTCATAACGATAATAATAATAGTAATAAGGATAATAATAATAGTTATAGTGCTAATAATAATAGTAATAAGCATAACAATAATAGTTATAACGATAAAGACAAGAGTAATAGGGATACAAATAATATAATAAGGATAATAATAACAATCATAGCGATAATAATAATAGTAATAAGGATAATAATAACAGTTATAGCGATAATAATAATAGTAATAAGGGAAATAATAATAATTATCACGATAACAACAAGAGTAATAGGGATAGTAATAATACAATAAGTATAATAATAACAGTCATAGCGATAATAATAGTAGTAGTAAGGATAATAATAATAGTAATAAGCATAATAATAATAGTTATAAGGATAGAGACAAGAGTAATAGGGATAGTAATAATACAATAAGGATAATAATAACAGTCATAGCGATAATAATAATAGTAATAAGGATAATAATAATAGTTATAGTGCTAGTAATAATAGTAATAAGGATAATAATAATGGTTATAGCGATATTAATAATAGTTATAAGGATAAAGTGAAGAGTAATAGGGATAGTAATAATAGAATAAGGATAATAATAACAGTCATAGCGATAATAATAATAGTAATAAGGATAATAATAATAGTTATAGTGCTAATAATAATAGTAATAAGCATAATAATAATAGTTATATCGATAAAGACAAGAGTAATAGGGATAGAAATAATAGAATAAGGATAATAATAACAATCATAGCGATAATAATAATAGTTATAAGGATAATAATAACAGTTATAGCGATAAGAATAATAGTAATAAGGGAAATAATAATAATTATCAGGATAAAAACAAGAGTAATAGGGATAGTAATATTACAATAAGTATAATAATAACAGTCATAGCGATAATAATAGTAGTAGTAAGGATAATAATAATAGTAATAAGCATAATAATAATAGTTATAAGGATAGAGACAAGAGTAATAGGGATAGTAATAATACAATAAGTATAATAATAGCAGTCATAGCGATAATAATAATAGAATAACGATAATAATAACAGTCATAGCGATAACAATAATAGTAATAAGGATAATAATAATAGTTATAGTGCTCATAATAATAGTAATAAGCATAATAATAATAGTTATAACGATAAAGACAAGAGTAATAGGGATAGAAATAATAGAATAAGGATAATAATAACAATCATAGCGATAATAATAATAGTAATAAGGATAATAATAATAGTTATAGTGCTAATAATACTAGTAATAAGGATAATAATAACAGTTATAACGATAATACTAATAGTATTAACGATCATAATAATAGATATAAGGACAAAAACAAGAGTTATAGCGATAATAATAATAGTAATAAGGATAATAATAACAGGTATAGCGATAATAATAATAGTAATAAGGGAAATAATAATAATTATCAGGATAAAAACAAGAGTAATAGGGATAGTAATAATACAATAAGTTTAATAATAACAGTCATAGCGATAATAATAATAGTAATAAGGATAATAATAATAGTTATAGTGCTAGTAATAATAGTTATAAGGATAAAGTGAAGAGTAATAGGGATAGTAATAATAGAATAAGGATAATAATAACAGTCATAGCGATAATAATAATAGTAATAAGGATAATAATAATAGTTATAGCGATAATAATAATAGTAATAAGGATAATAATCACAGTTATAGCGATAATTATAATAGTAGTAAGGGAAATAATAATAGTTATAGTGATAATAGTAACAGTAATACGGGAAATAATAATAGTTATAGTGATAATAATAATAGTAATAAGGGAAATAATAATTATTATAAGGATGAGGACTAGAGTAATAGGGATAGTAATAATAGAATAAGTATAATAATAGCAGTCATAGCGATAATAATAATAGTAATTAGGGAAATAATAATAGTTATAAGGTTGAGGACGAGAGTAATAGGGATATTAATAATAGAATAAGGATAATAATAACAGTCACAGCGATAATAATAATAGTAATAAGGATAATAATAATAGTTATAGAGCTAATCATAATAGTAATAAGGATAATAATCACAGTTATAGCGATAATTATAATAGTAGTAAGGGAAATAATAATAGTTATAGTGATAATAGTAACAGTAATACGGGAAATTATAATAGTTATAAGGATGAGGACAAGAATAATAGGGATAGTAATAATAGAATAAGTATAATAATAGCAGTCATAGCGATAATAATAATAGTAATAAGGATAATAATAATAGTTATAGTGCTAATAATAATAGTAATAAGGATAATAATAATGGTTATAGCGATATTAATAATAGTTATAAGGATAAAGTGAAGAGTAATAGGGATAGTAATAATAGAATAAGGATATTAATAATAGTTATAGTGCGAATAATAATAGTAATAAGGATAAACAGAATAGTTATAGTGCTAATAATACTAGTAATAAGGATAATAATAATAATTATAGTGCTAGTAATAATAGTAATAAGGATAATAATAATAGTTATAGCGATAATAATAATAGTTATAAGGATAATAATATTAGTTATAAGGATAAAGTAAAGAGTAATAGGGATAGTAATAATAGAATAAGGATAATAATAACAGTCATAGCGATAATAATAGTAGTACTAAGGATAATAATAATAGTAATAAGCATAATAATAATAGTTATAAGGATAGAGACAAGAGTAATAGGGATAGTAATAATAGAATAAGGATAATAATAACAGTTACAGCAATAATAATAATAGGAATAACGATAATTATAACAGATATAGCGATAATAATAATAGTAATAAGGATAATAATAATAGTTATAGTGCTAATAATAATAGTAATAAGCATAATAATAATAGTTATAACGATAAAGACAAGAGTAATAGGGATAGAAATAATAGAATAAGGATAATAATAACAATCATAGCGATAATAATAATAGTAGTAAGGATAATAATAACAATCATAGCGATAATAATACTAGTAATAAGTATAATAATAACAGTTATAGCGATAATAATAATAGTAATAAGGATAATAATAACAGTCATAACGATAATAATAATAGTAATAAGGATAATAATAATAGTTATAGTGCTAATAATAATAGTAATAAGCATAACAATAATAGTTATAACGATAAAGACAAGAGTAATAGGGATACAAATAGTATAATAAGGATAATAATAACAATCATAGCGATAATAATAATAGTAATAAGGATAATAATAACAGTTATAGCGATAATAATAATAGTAATAAGGGAAATAATAATAATTATCACGATAACAACAAGAGTAATAGGGATAGTAATAATACAATAAGTATAATAATAACAGTCATAGCGATAATAATAGTAGTAGTAAGGATAATAATAATTGTAATAAGCATAATAATAATAGTTATAAGGATAGAGACAAGAGTAATAGGGATAGTAATAATACAATAAGGATAATAATAATAGCTATAGCGATAATAATAATAGTAATAAGGATAATAATCACAGTTATAGCGATAATAATAATAGTAATAAGGGAAATAATAATAGTTATAAGGTTGAGGACGAGAGTAATAGGGATAGTAATAATAGAATAAGTATAATAATAGCAGTCATGGCGATAATAATAATAGAATAAGGATAATAATAACAGTCATAGCGATAATAATAATAGTAATAAGGATAATAATAATAGTTATATTGATAATAATAATAGTAATAAGGAAAATAATCACAGTTATAGCGATAATAATAATAGTAATAAGGGAAATAATAATAGTTATAAGGTTGAGGACAAGAGTAATAGGGATAGCAATAATAGAATAAGTATAATAATAGCAGTCATAGCGATAATAATAATAGAATAACGATAATAATAACAGTCATAGCGATAACAATAATAGTAATAAGGATAATAATAATAGTTATAGTGCTCATAATAATAGTAATAAGCATAATAATAATAGTTATAACGATAAAGACAAGAGTAATAGGGATAGAAATAATAGAATAAGGATAATAATAACAATCATAGCGATAATAATAATAGTAATAAGGATAATAATAATAGTTATAGTGCTAATAATACTAGTAATAAGGATAATAATAACAGTTATAACGATAATACTAATAGTATTAACGATCATAATAATAGATATAAGGACAAAAACAAGAGTTATAGCGATAATAATAATAGTAATAAGGATAATAATAACAGGTATAGCGATAATAATAATAGTAATAAGGGAAATAATAATAATTATCAGGATAAAAACAAGAGTAATAGGGATAGTAATAATACAATAAGTATAATAATAACAGTCATAGCGATAATAATAATAGTAATAAGGATAATAATAATAGTTATAGTGCTAGTAATAATAGTTATAAGGATAAAGTGAAGAGTAATAGGGATAGTAATAATAGAATAAGGATAATAATAACAGTCATAGCGATAATAATAGTAGTAGTAAGGATAATAATAATAGTAATAAGCATAATAATAATAGTTATAAGGATAGAGACAAGAGTAATAGGGATAGTAATAATAGAATAAGGATAATAATAACAGTCATAGCGATAATAATAATAGTAATAAGCATAATAATAATAGTTATAAGGATAGAGACAAGAGTAATAGGGATAGTAATAATAGAATAAGGATAATAATAACAGTCATAGCGATAATAATAATAGTAATAAGGATAATAATAATAGTTATAGCGATAATAATAATAGTAATAAGGATAATAATCACAGTTATAGCGATAATTATAATAGTAGTAAGGGAAATAATAATAGTTATAGTGATAATAGTAACAGTAATACGGGAAATAATAATAGTTATAAGGATGAGGACAAGAATAATGGGGATAGTAATAATAGAATAAGTATAATAATAGCAGTCATAGCGATAATAATAATAGTAATAAGGATAATAATAATAGTAATAAGGATAATAATAATAGTAATGGTTATAGCGATATTAATAATAGTTATAAGGATAAAGTGAAGAGTAATAGTTATAGTAATAATAGAATAAGGATAATAATAACAGTCATAGCGATAATAATAATAATAGTAAGATTAATAATAATAGTTATAGCGATAATAATAATAGTAATAAGGATAATAATAATAGTTATATTGCGAATAATAATAGTAATAAGCATAATAATAATAGTTATAAGGATAGAGCCAAGAGTAATAGGGATAGTAATAATAGAATAAGGATAATAATAGCAGTCATAGCGATAATAATAATAGAATAAGGATAATAATAACAGTCATAGCGATAATAATAATAGTAATAAGGATAATAATAATAGTTATAGAGCTAATCATAATAGTAATAAGGATAATAATAATAGTTATAGCGATAATAATAATAGTAATAAGGAAAATAATCACAGTTATAGCGATAATAATAATAGTAATAAGGGAAATAATAATTATTATAAGGATGAGGACAAGAGTAATAGGGATAGTAATAATAGAATAAGTATAATAATAGCAGTCATAGCGATAATAATAATAGTTATAGTGCTAGTACTAATAGTAATAAGGATAATAATAATAGTTATAGCGATATTAATAATAGTTATAAGGATAAAGTGAAGAGTAATAGGGATAGTAATAATAGAATAAGGATAATAATAATAGTTATAGAGCTAATCATAATAGTAATAAGGATAATAATCACAGTTATAGCGATAATTATAATAGTAGTAAGGGAAATAATAATAGTTATAGTGATAATAATAATAGTAATAAGGGAAATAATAATTATTATAAGGATGAGGACTAGAGTAATAGGGATAGTAATAATAGAATAAGTATAATAATAGCAGTCATAGCGATAATAATAATAGTAATTAGGGAAATAATAATAGTTATAAGGTTGAGGACGAGAGTAATAGGGATATTAATAATAGAATAAGGATAATAATAACAGTCATAGCGATAATAATAATAGTAATAAGGATAATAATAATAGTTATAGAGCTAATCATAATAGTAATAAGGATAATAATCACAGTTATAGCGATAATTATAATAGTAGTAAGGGAAATAATAATAGTTATAGTGATAATAGTAACAGTAATACGGGAAATTATAATAGTTATAAGGATGAGGACAAGAATAATAGGGATAGTAATAATAGAATAAGTATAATAATAGCAGTCATAGCGATAATAATAATAGTAATAAGGATAATAATAATAGTTATAGTGCTAATAATAATAGTAATAAGGATAATAATAATGGTTATAGCGATATTAATAATAGTTATAAGGATAAAGTGAAGAGTAATAGGGATAGTAATAATAGAATAAGGATATTAATAATAGTTATAGTGCGAATAATAATAGTAATAAGGATAAACAGAATAGTTATAGTGCTAATAATACTAGTAATAAGGATAATAATAATAATTATAGTGCTAGTAATAATAGTAATAAGGATAATAATAATAGTTATAGCGATAATAATAATAGTTATAAGGATAATAATATTAGTTATAAGGATAAAGTAAAGAGTAATAGGGATAGTAATAATAGAATAAGGATAATAATAACAGTCATAGCGATAATAATAGTAGTACTAAGGATAATAATAATAGTAATAAGCATAATAATAATAGTTATAAGGATAGAGACAAGAGTAATAGGGATAGTAATAATAGAATAAGGATAATAATAACAGTTACAGCAATAATAATAATAGGAATAACGATAATTATAACAGATATAGCGATAATAATAATAGTAATAAGGATAATAATAATAGTTATAGTGCTAATAATAATAGTAATAAGCATAATAATAATAGTTATAACGATAAAGACAAGAGTAATAGGGATAGAAATAATAGAATAAGGATAATAATAACAATCATAGCGATAATAATAATAGTAGTAAGGATAATAATAACAATCATAGCGATAATAATAATACAATAAGTATAATAATAACAGTCATAGCGATAATAATAGTAGTAGTAAGGATAATAATAATTGTAATAAGCATAATAATAATAGTTATAAGGATAGAGACAAGAGTAATAGGGATAGTAATAATACAATAAGGATAATAATAATAGCTATAGCGATAATAATAATAGTAATAAGGATAATAATCACAGTTATAGCGATAATAATAATAGTAATAAGGGAAATAATAATAGTTATAAGGTTGAGGACGAGAGTAATAGGGATAGTAATAATAGAATAAGTATAATAATAGCAGTCATGGCGATAATAATAATAGAATAAGGATAATAATAACAGTCATAGCGATAATAATAATAGTAATAAGGATAATAATAATAGTTATATCGATAATAATAATAGTAATAAGGAAAATAATCACAGTTATAGCGATAATAATAATAGTAATAAGGGAAATAATAATAGTTATAAGGTTGAGGACAAGAGTAATAGGGATAGCAATAATAGAATAAGTATAATAATAGCAGTCATAGCGATAATAATAATAGAATAACGATAATAATAACAGTCATAGCGATAACAATAATAGTAATAAGGATAATAATAATAGTTATAGTGCTCATAATAATAGTAATAAGCATAATAATAATAGTTATAACGATAAAGACAAGAGTAATAGGGATAGAAATAATAGAATAAGGATAATAATAACAATCATAGCGATAATAATAATAGTAATAAGGATAATAATAATAGTTATAGTGCTAATAATACTAGTAATAAGGATAATAATAACAGTTATAACGATAATACTAATAGTATTAACGATCATAATAATAGATATAAGGACAAAAACAAGAGTTATAGCGATAATAATAATAGTAATAAGGATAATAATAACAGGTATAGCGATAATAATAATAGTAATAAGGGAAATAATAATAATTATCAGGATAAAAACAAGAGTAATAGGGATAGTAATAATACAATAAGTATAATAATAACAGTCATAGCGATAATAATAATAGTAATAAGGATAATAATAATAGTTATAGTGCTAGTAATAATAGTTATAAGGATAAAGTGAAGAGTAATAGGGATAGTAATACTAGAATAAGGATAATAATAACAGTCATAGCGATAATAATAGTAGTAGTAAGGATAATAATAATAGTAATAAGCATAATAATAATAGTTATAAGGATAGAGACAAGAGTAATAGGGATAGTAATAATAGAATAAGGATAATAATAACAGTCATAGCGATAATAATAATAGTAATAAGCATAATAATAATAGTTATAAGGATAGAGACAAGAGTAATAGGGATAGTAATAATAGAATAAGGATAATAATAACAGTCATAGCGATAATAATAATAGTAATAAGGATAATAATAATAGTTATAGCGATAATAATAATAGTAATAAGGATAATAATCACAGTTATAGCGATAATTATAATAGTAGTAAGGGAAATAATAATAGTTATAGTGATAATAGTAACAGTAATACGGGAAATAATAATAGTTATAAGGATGAGGACAAGAATAATGGGGATAGTAATAATAGAATAAGTATAATAATAGCAGTCATAGCGATAATAATAATAGTAATAAGGATAATAATAATAGTAATAAGGATAATAGTAATGGTTATAGCGATATTAATAATAGTTATAAGGATAAAGTGAAGAGTAATAGTTATAGTAATAATAGAATAAGGATAATAATAACAGTCATAGCGATAATAATAATAATAGTAAGATTAATAATAATAGTTATAGCGATAATAATAATAGTAATAAGGATAATAATAATAGTTATATTGCGAATAATAATAGTAATAAGCATAATAATAATAGTTATAAGGATAGAGCCAAGAGTAATAGGGATAGTAATAATAGAATAAGGATAATAATAATGGTTATAGAGCTAATCATAATAGTAATAAGGATAATAATCACAGTTATAGCGATAATTATAATAGTAGTAAGGGAAATAATAATAGTTATAGTGATAATAATAATAGTAATAAGGGAAATAATAATTATTATAAGGATGAGGACTAGAGTAATAGGGATAGTAATAATAGAATAAGTATAATAATAGCAGTCATAGCGATAATAATAATAGTAATTAGGGAAATAATAATAGTTATAAGGTTGAGGACGAGAGTAATAGGGATATTAATAATAGAATAAGGATAATAATAACAGTCATAGCGATAATAATAATAGTAATAAGGATAATAATAATAGTTATAGAGCTAATCATAATAGTAATAAGGATAATAATCACAGTTATAGCGATAATTATAATAGTAGTAAGGGAAATAATAATAGTTATAGTGATAATAGTAACAGTAATACGGGAAATTATAATAGTTATAAGGATGAGGACAAGAATAATAGGGATAGTAATAATAGAATAAGTATAATAATAGCAGTCATAGCGATAATAATAATAGTAATAAGGATAATAATAATAGTTATAGTGCTAATAATAATAGTAATAAGGATAATAATAATGGTTATAGCGATATTAATAATAGTTATAAGGATAAAGTGAAGAGTAATAGGGATAGTAATAATAGAATAAGGATATTAATAATAGTTATAGTGCGAATAATAATAGTAATAAGGATAAACAGAATAGTTATAGTGCTAATAATACTAGTAATAAGGATAATAATAATAATTATAGTGCTAGTAATAATAGTAATAAGGATAATAATAATAGTTATAGCGATAATAATAATAGTTATAAGGATAATAATATTAGTTATAAGGATAAAGTAAAGAGTAATAGGGATAGTAATAATAGAATAAGGATAATAATAACAGTCATAGCGATAATAATAGTAGTACTAAGGATAATAATAATAGTAATAAGCATAATAATAATAGTTATAAGGATAGAGACAAGAGTAATAGGGATAGTAATAATAGAATAAGGATAATAATAACAGTTACAGCAATAATAATAATAGGAATAACGATAATTATAACAGATATAGCGATAATAATAATAGTAATAAGGATAATAATAATAGTTATAGTGCTAATAATAATAGTAATAAGCATAATAATAATAGTTATAACGATAAAGACAAGAGTAATAGGGATAGAAATAATAGAATAAGGATAATAATAACAATCATAGCGATAATAATAATAGTAGTAAGGATAATAATAACAATCATAGCGATAATAATAATACAATAAGTATAATAATAACAGTCATAGCGATAATAATAGTAGTAGTAAGGATAATAATAATTGTAATAAGCATAATAATAATAGTTATAAGGATAGAGACAAGAGTAATAGGGATAGTAATAATACAATAAGGATAATAATAATAGCTATAGCGATAATAATAATAGTAATAAGGATAATAATCACAGTTATAGCGATAATAATAATAGTAATAAGGGAAATAATAATAGTTATAAGGTTGAGGACGAGAGTAATAGGGATAGTAATAATAGAATAAGTATAATAATAGCAGTCATGGCGATAATAATAATAGAATAAGGATAATAATAACAGTCATAGCGATAATAATAATAGTAATAAGGATAATAATAATAGTTATATCGATAATAATAATAGTAATAAGGAAAATAATCACAGTTATAGCGATAATAATAATAGTAATAAGGGAAATAATAATAGTTATAAGGTTGAGGACAAGAGTAATAGGGATAGCAATAATAGAATAAGTATAATAATAGCAGTCATAGCGATAATAATAATAGAATAACGATAATAATAACAGTCATAGCGATAACAATAATAGTAATAAGGATAATAATAATAGTTATAGTGCTCATAATAATAGTAATAAGCATAATAATAATAGTTATAACGATAAAGACAAGAGTAATAGGGATAGAAATAATAGAATAAGGATAATAATAACAATCATAGCGATAATAATAATAGTAATAAGGATAATAATAATAGTTATAGTGCTAATAATACTAGTAATAAGGATAATAATAACAGTTATAACGATAATACTAATAGTATTAACGATCATAATAATAGATATAAGGACAAAAACAAGAGTTATAGCGATAATAATAATAGTAATAAGGATAATAATAACAGGTATAGCGATAATAATAATAGTAATAAGGGAAATAATAATAATTATCAGGATAAAAACAAGAGTAATAGGGATAGTAATAATACAATAAGTATAATAATAACAGTCATAGCGATAATAATAATAGTAATAAGGATAATAATAATAGTTATAGTGCTAGTAATAATAGTTATAAGGATAAAGTGAAGAGTAATAGGGATAGTAATAATAGAATAAGGATAATAATAACAGTCATAGCGATAATAATAATAGTAATAAGGATAATAATAATAGTTATAGCGATAATAATAATAGTAATAAGGATAATAATCACAGTTATAGCGATAATTATAATAGTAGTAAGGGAAATAATAATAGTTATAGTGATAATAGTAACAGTAATACGGGAAATAATAATAGTTATAAGGATGAGGACAAGAATAATGGGGATAGTAATAATAGAATAAGTATAATAATAGCAGTCATAGCGATAATAATAATAGTAATAAGGATAATAGTAATGGTTATAGCGATATTAATAATAGTTATAAGGATAAAGTGAAGAGTAATAGTTATAGTAATAATAGAATAAGGATAATAATAACAGTCATAGCGATAATAATAATAATAGTAAGATTAATAATAATAGTTATAGCGATAATAATAATAGTAATAAGGATAATAATAATAGTTATATTGCGAATAATAATAGTAATAAGCATAATAATAATAGTTATAAGGATAGAGCCAAGAGTAATAGGGATAGTAATAATAGAATAAGGATAATAATAGCAGTCATAGCGATAATAATAATAGAATAAGGATAATAATAACAGTCATAGCGATAATAATAATAGTAATAAGGATAATAATAATAGTTATAGAGCTAATCATAATAGTAATAAGGATAATAATAATAGTTATAGCGATAATAATAATAGTAATAAGGAAAATAATCACAGTTATAGCGATAATAATAATAGTAATAAGGGAAATAATAATTATTATAAGGATGAGGACAAGAGTAATAGGGATAGTAATAATAGAATAAGTATAATAATAGCAGTCATAGCGATAATAATAATAGTTATAGTGCTAGTACTAATAGTAATAAGGATAATAATAATAGTTATAGCGATATTAATAATAGTTATAAGGATAAAGTGAAGAGTAATAGGGATAGTAATAATAGAATAAGGATAATAATAATAGTTATAGAGCTAATCATAATAGTAATAAGGATAATAATCACAGTTATAGCGATAATTATAATAGTAGTAAGGGAAATAATAATAGTTATAGTGATAATAATAATAGTAATAAGGGAAATAATAATTATTATAAGGATGAGGACTAGAGTAATAGGGATAGTAATAATAGAATAAGTATAATAATAGCAGTCATAGCGATAATAATAATAGTAATTAGGGAAATAATAATAGTTATAAGGTTGAGGACGAGAGTAATAGGGATATTAATAATAGAATAAGGATAATAATAACAGTCATAGCGATAATAATAATAGTAATAAGGATAATAATAATAGTTATAGAGCTAATCATAATAGTAATAAGGATAATAATCACAGTTATAGCGATAATTATAATAGTAGTAAGGGAAATAATAATAGTTATAGTGATAATAGTAACAGTAATACGGGAAATTATAATAGTTATAAGGATGAGGACAAGAATAATAGGGATAGTAATAATAGAATAAGTATAATAATAGCAGTCATAGCGATAATAATAATAGTAATAAGGATAATAATAATAGTTATAGTGCTAATAATAATAGTAATAAGGATAATAATAATGGTTATAGCGATATTAATAATAGTTATAAGGATAAAGTGAAGAGTAATAGGGATAGTAATAATAGAATAAGGATAATAATAACAGTCATAGCGATAATAATAATAGTTATAGTGCTAGTAATAATAGTAATAAGGATAATAATAATAGTTATAGCGATATTAATAATAGTTATAAGGATAAAGTGAAGAGTAATAGGGATAGTAATAATAGAATAAGGATAATAATAATAGTTATAGTGCGAATAATAATAGTAATAAGGATAAACAGAATAGTTATAGTGCTAATAATACTAGTAATAAGGATAATAATAATAATAATAGTGCTAGTAATAATAGTAATAAGGATAATAATAATAGTTATAGCGATAATAATAATAGCTATAAGGATAATAATATTAGTTATAAGGATAAAGTGAAGAGTAATAGGGATAGTAATAATAGAATAAGGATAATAATAACAGTCATAGCGATAATAATAGTAGTAATAAGGGAAGTAATAATAATTATCAGGATAAAAACAAGAGAAATAGGGATAGTAATAATACAATAAGGATAATAATAACAGTCATAGCGATAATAATAATAGTAATAAGGATAATAATAATAGTTATATCGATAATAATAATAGTAATAAGGATAATAATAATAGTTATAGTGCTAATAATAATAGTAATAAGGATAATAATAACGGTTATAGCGATATTAATAATAGTTATAAGGATAATAATATTAGTTATAAGGATAAAGTGAAGAGTAATAGGGATAGTAATAATAGAATAAGGATAGTAATAATAGTACTAAGCATAATAATAATAGTTATAACGATAAAGACAAGAGTAATAGGGATAGAAATAATAGAATAAGGATAATAATAACAATCATAGCGATAATAATAATAGTAATAAGGATAATAATAACAGTTATAGCGATAATAATAATAGTAATAAGGGAAATAATAATAATTATCAGGATAAAAACAAGAGTAATAGGGATAGTAATAATACAATAAGTATAATAATAACAGTCATAGCGATAATAATAGTAGTAGTGAGGATAATAATAATAGTAATAAGCATAATAATAATAGTTATAAGGATAGAGACAAGAGTAATAGGGATAGTAATAATAGAATAAGTATAATAATAGCAGTCATAGCGATAATAATAATAGTTATAGTGCTAGTAATAATAGTAATAAGGATAATAATAATAGTTATAGCGATATTAATAATAGTTATAAGGATAAAGTGAAGAGTAATAGGGATAGTAATAATAGAATAAGGATAATAATAATAGTTATAGTGCGAATAATAAGAGTAATAAGGATAAACAGAATGGTTATAGTGCGAATAATACTAGTAATAAGGATAATAATAATAATAATAGTGCTAGTAATAATAGTAATAAGGATAATAATAATAGTTATAGCGATAATAATAATAGTTATAAGGATAATAATATTAGTTATAAGGATAAAGTGAAGAGTAATAGGGATAGTAATAATAGAATAAGGATAATAATAACAGTCATAGCGATAATAATAGTAGTAATAAGGGAAGTAATAATAATTATCAGGATAAAAACAAGAGTAATAGGGATAGTAATAATACAATAAGTATAATAATAACAGTCATAGCGATAATAATAGTAGTAGTAAGGATAATAATAATAGTAATAAGCATAATAATAATAGTTATAAGGATAGAGACAAGAGTAATAGGGATAGTAATAATACAATACTGATAATAATAACAGTCATAGCGATAATAATAATAGTAATAAGGATAATAATAATAGTTATATCGATAATAATAATAGTAATAAGGATAATAATAATAGTTATAGTGCTAATAATAATAGTAATAAGGATAATAATAATGGTTATAGCGATATTAATAATAGTTATAAGGATAATAATATTAGTTATAAGGATAAAGTGAAGAGAAATAGGGATAGTAATAATAGAATAAGGATAATAATAACAGTCATAGCGATAATAATAGTAGTACTAAGGATAATAATAATAGTAATAAGCATAATAATAATAGTTATAACGATAAAGACAAGAGTAATAGGGATAGAAATAATAGAATAAGGATAATAATAACAATCATAGCGATAATAATAATAGTAATAAGGATAATAATAACAGTTATAGCGATAATAATAATAGTAATAAGGGAAGTAATAATAATTATCAGGATAAAAACAAGAGTAACAGGGATAGTAATAATACAATAAGTATAATAATAACAGTCATAGCGATAATAATAGTAGTAGTAAGGATAATAATAATAGTAATAAGCATAATAATAATAGTTATAAGGATAGAGACAAGAGTAATAGGGATAGTAATAATACAATAAGGATAATAATAACAGTCATAGCGATAATAATAATAGTAATAAGGATAATAATAATAGTTATATCGATAATAATAATAGTAATAAGGATAATAATCACAGTTATAGCGATAATAATAATAGTAATAAGGGAAATAATAATAGTTATAACGTTGAGGACGAGAGTAATAGGGATAGTAATAATAGAATAAGTATAATAATAGCAGTCATAGCGATAATAATAATAGAATAAGGATAATAATAACAGTCATAGCGATAATAATAATAGTAATAAGGATACTAATAATAGTTATAGAGCTAATCATAATAGTAATAAGGATAATAATCACAGTTATAGCGATAATTATAATAGTAGTAAGGGAAATAATAATAGTTATAGTGATAATAGTAACAGTAATACGGGAAATAATAATAGTTATAAGGATGAGGACAAGAGTAATAGGGACAGTAATAATAGAATAAGTATAATAATAACAGTCATCGCGATAATAATAATAGTAATAAGGATAATAATAACAGTTATAGCGATAATAATAATAGTAATAAGGGAAGTA
The DNA here is from genome assembly GCA_945859555.1 of Megachile ligniseca. Taxonomy (NCBI): domain Eukaryota; kingdom Metazoa; phylum Arthropoda; class Insecta; order Hymenoptera; family Megachilidae; genus Megachile; species Megachile ligniseca. The sequence continues at coordinate 40,316 of CAMAOC010000227.1, forward strand.
ATAATAATTATCAGGATAAAAACAAGAGTAACAGGGATAGTAATAATACAATAAGTATAATAATAACAGTCATAGCGATAATAATAGTATTAGTAAGGATAATAATAATAGTAATAAGCATAATAATAATAGTTATAAGGATAGAGACAAGAGTAATAGGGATAGTAATAATACAATAAGGATAATAATAACAGTCATAGCGATAATAATAATAGTAATAAGGATAATAATAATAGTTATATCGATAATAATAATAGTAATAAGGATAATAATCACAGTTATAGCGATAATAATAATAGTAATAAGGGAAATAATAATAGTTATAACGTTGAGGACGAGAGTAATAGGGATAGTAATAATAGAATAAGTATAATAATAGCAGTCATAGCGATAATAATAATAGAATAAGGATAATAATAACAGTCATAGCGATAATAATCATAGTAATAAGGATACTAATAATAGTTATAGAGCTAATCATAATAGTAATAAGGATAATAATCACAGTTATAGCGATAATTATAATAGTAGTAAGGGAAATAATAATAGTTATAGTGATAATAGTAACAGTAATACGGGAAATAATAATAGTTATAAGGATGAGGACAAGAGTAATAGGGACAGTAATAATAGAATAAGTATAATAATAACAGTCATCGCGATAATAATAATAGTAATAAGGATAATAATAATAGTTATAGTGCTAGTAATAATAGTAATAAGGATAATAATAATGGTTATAGCGATATTAATAATAGTTATAAGGATAAAGTGGAGAGTAATAGGGATAGTAATAATAGAATAAGGATAATAATAACAGTCATAGCGATAATAATAATAGTAATAAGGATAATAATAGTTATAGAGCTAATCATAATAGTAATAAGGATAATAATCACAGTTATAGCGATAATTATAATAGTAGTAAGGGAAATAATAATAGTTATAGTGATAATAGTAACAGTAATACGGGAATTAATAATAGTTATAAGGATGAGGACAAGAGTAATAGGGATAGTAATAATAGTAATAAGGATAATAATAATAGTTATAGCGATATTAATAATAGTTATAAGGATAAAGTGAAGAGTAATAGGGATAGTAATAATAGAATAAGGATAATAATAATAGTTATAGTGCGAATAATAATAGTAATAAGGAAAAACAGAATAGTTATAGTGCTAATAATACTAGTAATAAGGATAATAATAATAATAATAGTGCTAGTAATAATAGTAATAAGGATAATAATAATAGTTATAGCGATAATAATAATAGTTATAAGGATAATAATATTAGTTATAAGGATAAAGTGAAGAGTAATAGGGATAGTAATAATAGAATAAGGATAATAATAACAGTCATAGCGATAATAATAGTAGTACTAAGGATAATAATAATAGTAATAAGCATAATAATAATAGTTATAAGGTTGAGGACGAGAGTAATAGGGATAGTAATAATAGAATAAGTATAATAATAACAGTCATAGCGATAATAATAAAAGAATAAGGATAATAATAACAGACATAGCGATAATAATAATAACAGTAAGGATAATAGTAATAGTTATAGCGATAATAATAGTAGTAATAAGGATAATAATAATAGTTATAGTGCGAATAATAGTAGTAATAAGGATAAACAGAATTGTTATAGTGCTAATAATACTAGTAATAAGGATAATAATAATAGTTATAGTGCTAGTAATAATAGTAATAAGGATAATAATAATAGTTATAGCGATATTAATAATAGTTATAAGGATAAAGTGAAGAGTAATAGGGATAGTAATAATAGAATAAGGATAATAATAATAGTTATAGTGCGAATAATAATAGTAATAAGGATAAACAGAATAGTTATAGTGCTAATAATACTAGTAACAAGGATAATAATAATAATAATAGTGCTAGTAATAATAGTAATAAGGATAATAATAATAGTTATAGCGATAATAATAATAGTTATAAGGATAATAATATTAGTTATAAGGATAAAGTGAAGAGTAATAGGGATAGTAATAATAGAATAAGGATAATAATTACAGTCATAGCGATAATAATAGCAGTAGTAAGGATAATAATAATAGTAATAAGCATAATAATAATAGTTATAAGGATAGAGACAAGAGTAATAGGGATAGTAATAATAGAATAAGGATAATAATAACAGTCATAGCGATAATAATAATAGTAATAAGCATAATAATAATAGTTATAAGGATAGAGACAAGAGTAATAGGGATAGTAATAATAGAATAAGTATAATAATAGCAGTCATAGCGATAATAATAATAGAATAAGGATAATAATAACAGTCATAGCGATAATAATAATAGTAATAAGCATAATAATAATAGTTATAGAGCTAATCATAATAGTAATAAGGATAATAATCACAGTTATGGCGATAATTATAATAGTAGTAAGGGAAATAATAATAGTTATAGTGATAATAGTAACAGTAATACAGGAAATAATAATAGTTATAAGGATGAGGACAAGAGTAATAGGGATACTAATAATAGAATAAGTATAATAATAACAGTCATCGCGATAATAATAATAGTAATAAGGACAATAATAATAGTTATAGTGCTAGTAATAATAGTAATAAGGATAATAATAATAATAATAGTGCTAGTAATAATAGTAATAAGGATAATAATAATAGTTATAGCGATAATAATAATATTTATAAGGATAATAATATTAGTTATAAGGATAAAGTGAAGAGTAATAGGGATAGTAATAATAGAATAAGTATAATAATAGCAGTCATAGCGATAATAATAATAGAATAAGGATAATAATAACAGTCATAGCGATAATAATAATAATAGTAAGGATAATAATAATAGTTATAGCGATAATAATAATAGTAATAAGGATAATAATAATAGTTATAGTGCGAATAATAATAGTAATAAGGATAAACAGAATTGTTAAAGTGCTAATAATACTAGTAATAAGGATAATAATAATAGTTATAGTGCTAGTAATAATAGTAATAAGGATAATAATAATAGGTATAGCGATAATAATAATAGTTATAAGGATAATAATATTAGTTGTAAGGATAAAGTGAAGAGTAATAGGGATAGTAATAATAGAATAAGGATAATAATTACAGTCATAGCGATAATAATAGCAGTAGTAAGGATAATAATAATAGTAATAAGCATAATCATAACAGTTATAAGGACAGAGACAAGAGTAATAGGGATAGTAATAATAGAATAAGTATAATAATAGCAGTCATAGCGATAATAATAATAGAATAAGGATAATAATAACAGTCATAGCGATAATAATAATAATAGTAAGGATAATAATAATAGTTATAGCGATAATAATAATAGTAATAAGGATAATAATAATAGTTATAGTGCGAATAATAATAGTAATAAGGATAAACAGAATTGTTAAAGTGCTAATAATACTAGTAATAAGGATAATAATAATAGTTATAGTGCTAGTAATAATAGTAATAAGGATAATAATAATAGTTATAGGGATAATAATAATAGTTATAAGGATAATAATATTAGTTGTAAGGATAAAGTGAAGAGTAATAGGGATAGTAATAATAGAATAAGGATAATAATTACAGTCATAGCGATAATAATAGCAGTAGTAAGGATAATAATAATAGTAATAAGCATAATAATAATAGTTATAAGGATAGAGACAAGAGTAATAGGGATAGTAATAATAGAATAAGGATAATAATAACAGTCATAGCGATAATAATAATAGTAATAAGCATAATAATAATAGAATAAGGATAATAATAACAGTCAGAGCGATAATAATAATAGTAATAAGCATAATAATAATAGTTATAGAGCTAATCATAATAGTAATAAGGATAATAATCGCAGTTATGGCGATAATTATAATAGTAGTAAGGGAAATAATAATAGTTATAGTGATAATAGTAACAGTAATACGGGAAATAATAATAGTTATAAGGATGAGGACAAGAGTAATAGGGATAGTAATAATAGAATAAGTATAATAATAGCAGTCATAGCGATAATAATAATAGTAATAAGGATAATAATAATAGTTATAGTGCTAATAAAAATAGTAATAAGGATAATAATAATGGTTATAGCGATATTAATAATAGTTATAAGGATAAAGTGAAGAGTAATAGGGATAGTAATAATAGAATAAGGATAATAATAACAGTCATAGCGATAATAATAATAGTAATAAGGATAATAATAATAGTTATAGCGATAATAATAATAGTAATAAGGAAAATAATCACAGTTATAGCGATAATAATAATAGTAATAAGGGAAATAATAATTATTATAAGGATGAGGACAAGAGTAATAGGGATAGTAATAATAGAATAAGTATAATAATAGCAGTCATAGCGATAATAATAATAGAATAAGGATAATAATAACAGTCATAGCGATAATAATAATAATAGTAAGGATAATAATAATAGTTATAGCGATAATAATAATAGTAATAAGGATAATAATAATAGTTATAGTGCGAATAATAATAGTAATAAGGATAAACAGAATTGTTAAAGTGCTAATAATACTAGTAATAAGGATAATAATAATAGTTATAGTGCTAGTAATAATAGTAATAAGGATAATAATAATAGTTATAGCGATAATAATAATAGTTACAAGGATAATAATATTAGTTATAAGGATAAAGTGAAGAGTAATAGGGATAGTAATAATAGAATAAGGATAATAATAATAGTTATACTGCGAATAATAATAGTAATAAGGATAAACAGAATAGTTATAGTGCTAATAGTACTACTAATAAGGATAATAATAATAATAATAGTGCTAGTAATAATAGTAATAAGGATAATAATAATAGTTATAGCGATAATAATAATAGTAATAAGGATAATAATAATAGTTATAGTGCGAATAATAATAGTAATAAGGATAAACAGAATTGTTAAAGTGCTAATAATACTAGTAATAAGGATAATAATAATAGTTATAGTGCTAGTAATAATAGTAATAAGGATAATAATAATAGTTATAGCGATAATAATAATAGTTATAAGGATAATAATATTAGTTGTAAGGATAAAGTGAAGAGTAATAGGGATAGTAATAATAGAATAAGGATAATAATTACAGTCATAGCGATAATAATAGCAGTAGTAAGGATAATAATAATAGTAATAAGCATAATAATAATAGTTATAAGGATAGAGACAAGAGTAATAGGGATAGTAATAATAGAATAAGGATAATAATAACAGTCATAGCGATAATAATAATAGTAATAAGCATAATAATAATAGAATAAGGATAATAATAACAGTCAGAGCGATAATAATAATAGTAATAAGCATAATAATAATAGTTATAGAGCTAATCATAATAGTAATAAGGATAATAATCGCAGTTATGGCGATAATTATAATAGTAGTAAGGGAAATAATAATAGTTATAGTGATAATAGTAACAGTAATACGGGAAATAATAATAGTTATAAGGATGAGGACAAGAGTAATAGGGATAGTAATAATAGAATAAGTATAATAATAGCAGTCATAGCGATAATAATAATAGTAATAAGGATAATAATAATAGTTATAGTGCTAATAAAAATAGTAATAAGGATAATAATAATGGTTATAGCGATATTAATAATAGTTATAAGGATAAAGTGAAGAGTAATAGGGATAGTAATAATAGAATAAGGATAATAATAACAGTCATAGCGATAATAATAATAGTAATAAGGATAATAATAATAGTTATAGCGATAATAATAATAGTAATAAGGAAAATAATCACAGTTATAGCGATAATAATAATAGTAATAAGGGAAATAATAATTATTATAAGGATGAGGACAAGAGTAATAGGGATAGTAATAATAGAATAAGTATAATAATAGCAGTCATAGCGATAATAATAATAGTTATAGTGCTAGTAATAATAGTAATAAGGATAATAATAATAGTTATAGCGATATTAATAATAGTTATAAGGATAAAGTGAAGAGTAATAGGGATAGTAATAATAGAATAAGTATAATAATAACAGTCATTGCAATAATAATAATAGTAATAAGGATAATAATAATAGTTATAGCGACAATAATAATAGTAATACGCAAAATAATAATAGTTATAAGGATAGAGACAAGAGTAATAGGGATAGTAATAGTAGAATAAGGATAATAATAACAGTCATAGCGATAATAATAATAGTTATAGCGATAATAATAATAGTTACAAGGATAAAGAGAAGAGTAATAGGGATAGTAATAATAGAATAAGTATAATAATAACAGTCATTGCAATAATAATAATAGTAATAAGGATAATAATAATAGTTATAGTGCTAGTAATAATAGTAGTAAGGATAATAATAACAGTTATAGCGATAATAATGATAGTAATAAGGGAAGTAATAATAATTATCAGGATAAAGACAAGAGTAATAGGGATAGTAATAATAGAATAAGTATAATAATAACAGTTTTAGCGATAATAATAATAGTAATAAGCATAATAATAATAGTTATAAGGATAGAGACAAGAGTAATAGGGATAGTGATAGTAGAATAAGGATAATAATAACAGTCATAGCGATAATAATAATAATAGCTATAGTGCTAATAATAATAGTAATAAGGATAATAATAACAGTTATAGCAATAATTATAATAGTAATAAGGATAATAATAATAGTAGTAAGGATAATAATAACAGTTATAAGGATAATAATAATAGTTATAGTGCTAGTAATAATAGTAATAATCATAATAATAATAGTTATAAGGATAGAGACAAGAGTAATAGGGATAGTAATAGTAGAATAAGGATAATAATAACAGTCATAGCGATAATAATAATAGTAATAAGGATAATAATAATAGCTATAGTGCTAATAACAATAGTAATAAGGATAATAATAACATTTATAGCAATAATAATAATAGTAATAACGATAATAATAACAGTTATAGCGATAATAATAATAGTCATAAGGATAATAATAATAGTTATAAGGATAAAGACAAGAGTAATAGTGCTAGTAATAATAGTAATAAGGATAATAATAATAGTTATAGCGATAATAATAATAGTAATAAGGGAAATAATAATAGTTATAAGGATAAAGACAAAAGTAATAGGGATAGTAATAATACAATAAGGATAATAATAACAGTCATAGCGATAATAATAATAGTTATAGCGATAATAATCATAGTTATAAGGATAAAGACAAGACTAATAGGGATAGTAATAATAGAATAAGTATAATAATAACAGTCATAGCGATTATAATAATAGTAATAAGGATAATAATAATAGTTATAGTGCTAATAATAATAGTAATATGCATAACAGTAATAGTTATAAGGATAGCGACAAGAGTAATAGGGATAATAATAATAGAATAAGGATAATAATAACAGTCATAGCGATAGTAGTAATAGTAATAAGGATAATAATAACAGTTATAGTGCTAGTAATAATAGTAATAAGGATAATAATAATAGTTTTAGCGATAATAATAATAGTAATAAGGGAAATAATAATAGTTATAAGGATAAAGACAAAAGTAATAGGGATAGTAATAATACAATAAGGATAATAATAACAGTCATAGCGATAATAATAATAGTTATAGCGATGATAATAATAGTTATAAGGATAAAGACAAGAGTAATAGGGATAGTAATAATAGAATAAGTATAATAATAACAGTCATAGCGATAATAGTAATAGTAATAAGGATAATAATAACAGTTATAGTGCTAGTAATAATAGTAATAAGGATAATAATAATAGTTATAGCGATTATAATAATAGTAATAAGGATAATAATAATAGTTATAGTGCTACTAATAATAGAAATAAGGATAATAATAATAGTTATAAGGATAGAGACAAGAGTAATAGGGATAGTAATAATAGAATAAGGGTAATAATAACAGTCATAGCGATAATAATAATAGTAATAAGGATAATAATAATAGTTATAGCGATAATAATAATAGTAATAAGGATAATAATAATAGATATAGCGATAATAATAATAGTAATAAAGGTAATAATAATAGTTATAGTGCTACTAATAATAGAAATAAGGATAATAATAATAGTTATAAGGATAGAGACAAGAGTAATAGGGATAGTAATAATAGAATAAGGGTAATAATAACAGTCATAGCGATAATAATAATAGTAATAAGGATAATAATAATAGTAAAAAGGGTAATAATAATAGTAATAAGGATCATAATAATAGTAAAAAGGGTAATAATAATAGTAATAAGGATAATAATAATAGTTATAGCGATAATAATAATTGTAATAAGGATAATAATAATAGTTATAAGGATAAAGACAAGAGTAATAGGGATAATAATAATAGTAATAATGATAATAGTAATACTTATACGGATAAAGACAAGAGTAATAGGGATAGTAATAATAGAATAAGGATAATAATAACAGTCATAGCGATAATAATAATAGTAATAAGGATAATAATAATAGTTATAGCGATAATAATAATAGTAATAAGGATAATAATAATAGTTATAAGGATAAAGACAAGAGTAATAGGGATAATAATAATAGTAATAGGGATAATAATAATAGTAATAATGATAATAATAATACTTATAAGGACAAAGACAAGAGTAATAGGGATAGTAATAATAGAATAAGAATAAGAATAACAGTCATAGCGATAATAATAATAGTAATAAGGATAATAATAATAGTAAAAAGGGTAATAATAATAGTAATAAGGATAATAATAATAGTTATAGCGATAATAATAATAGTAATAGGGATAATAATAACAATTATGACGATAATACTAATAGTATTAACGATCATAATAATAGATATAAGGACTGAAACAAGAGTAATAGGGATAATAATAATAGTGATAGTGAAAACAATAATAGTAATAAGGATTATGGTAATAGTTATAAGGATAAAGACAGGAGTAATAGGGATAGTAATAATATAATAAGGATAATAATAACAGTCATAGCGATAATAATAATAGTAATGAGGGAAATAATAATAGTTGTAAGGATAAAGACAAGAGTAATAGGGATAGTAATAATAGAATAAGCATAATAATAACAGTCATAGCGATAATAATAATAGTAATAAGGATAATAATAATAGTTATAAGGATAGAGACAAGTGTAATAGGGATAGTAATAATAGAAGAAGTACAATAATAACAGTGATAGCGATAATAATAATAGTAGTAAGGATAATAATAACAGTTATAGTGCTAATAATAATAGTAATAACGATAACAATAGCAGTTATGGCGATAATAATAACAGTAATGACTATAATAATAATAGAAAAAGCGATAATAATAATAGTAATAAAGGTAATAATAATAGTTATAGTGCTACTAATAATAGTAATAATGATAATAATAATACGTATAAGGATAAAGACAAGAGTAATAGGGATAGTAATAATAGAATAAGGATAATAATGACAGTCATAGCGATAATAATAATAGTAATAAGGATAATAATAATAGTTATAGCGATAATAATAATAGTAATAAGGATAATAATAACAGTTATAGTGCTAATAATAATAGTAATAACGATAACAATAGCAGTTATGGCGATAATAATAACAGTAATGACTATAATAATAATAGAAAAAGCGATAATAATAATAGTAATAAAGGTAATAATAATAGTTATAGTGCTACTAATAATAGTAATAATGATAATAATAATACTTATAAGGATAAAGACAAGAGTAATAGGGATAGTAATGATAGAATAAGGATTATAATAACAGTGATAGCGATAATAATAATAGTAATAAGGATAATAATAATAGTTATAATGCTAACAATAATAGTAATAAGGATTATAGTAATAGTTATAAGGATAAAGACAAGAGTAATAGGGATAGTAATAATAGTAATAAGGATAATAATAATAGTAAAAAGGGTAATAATAATAGTAATAAGGATAATAATAATAGTTATAGCGATAATAATAATAGTAATAGGGATAATAATAACAATTATAACGATAATACTAATAGTATTAACGATCATAACAATAGATATAAGGACTGAAACAAGAGTAATAGGGATAACAATAATAGTGATAGTGAAAACAATAATAGTAATAAGGATTATGGTAATAGTTATAAGGATAAAGACAAGAGTAATAGGGATAGTAATAATATAATAAGGATAATAATAACAGTCATAGCGATAATAATAATAGTAATGAGGGAAATAATAATAGTTGTAAGGATAAAGACAAGAGTAATAGGGATAGTAATAATAGAATAAGCATAATAATAACAGTCATAGCGATAATAATAATAGTAATAATGATAGTAATAATAGTTATAAGGATACAGACAAGAGTAATAGGGATAATAATAATAGTAATAATGATAATAATAACAGTCATAGCGATAATAATAATAGTAATAAGGGAAATAATAATAGTTGTAAGGATAAAGACAAGAGTAATAGGGATAGTAATAATGGAATAAGGATAATAATAACAGTCATAGCGATAATAATAATAGTAATAGGGATAATAATAACAATTATAACGATAATACTAATAGTATTTACGATCATAATAATAGATATAAGGACTGAAACAAGAGTAATAGGGATAATAATAATAGTTATAGTGCCAACAATAATAGTAATAAGGATTATGGTAATAGTTATAAGGATAAAGACAAGAGTAATAGGGATAGTAATAATAGTAATAAGGATAATAATAACAGTCATAGCGATAATAATAATAGTAATAAGGGAAATAATAATAGTTGTAAGGATAAAGACAAGAGTAATAGGGATAGTAATATTAGAATAAGGATTATAATAACAGTGATAGCGATAATAATAATAGTAATAGGGATAATAATAACAATTATAACGATAATACTAATAGTATTAACGATCATAATAATAGATATAAGGACTGAAACAAGAGTAATAGGGATAATAATAATAGTTATAGTGCCAACAATAATAGTAATAAGGATTATGGTAATAGTTATAAGGATAAAGACAAGAGTAATAGGGATAGTAATAATATAATAAGGATAATAATAATAGATATAGCGATAATAATAATAGTAATAAGGGAAATAATAATAGTTATAAGGATAGAGACAAGAGTAATAGGGATAGTAATAATAGAATAAGGGTAATAATAACAGTCATAGCCATAATAATAATAGTAATAAGGATAATAATAATAGTTATAGCGATAATAATAATAGTAATAAGGATAATAATAATAGTAAAAAGGGTAATAATAATAGTAATAAGGATAATAATAATAGTAAAAAGGGTAATAATATAGGTAATAAGGATAATAATAATAGTTATAGCGATAATAACAATAGTAATAGGGATTATAATAACAATTATAACGATAATACTAATAGTATTAACGATCATAATAATAGATATAAGGACTAAAACAAGAGTAATAGGGATAATAATAATAGTTATAGTGCCAACAATAATAGTAATAAGGATTATGGTAATAGTTATAAGGATAAAGACAAGAGTAATAGGGATAGTAATAATAGAATAAGAATAATAATAACAGTCATAGCGATAATAATAATAGTAATAAGGATAATAATAATAGTAAAAAGGGTAATAATAATAGTAATAAGGATTATGGTAATAGTTATAAGGATAAAGACAAGAGTAATAGGGATAGTAATAATATAATACGGATAATAATAACAGTCATAGCGATAATAATAATAGTAATAAGGGAAATAATAAAAGTTGTAAGGATAAAGACAAGAGTAATAGGGATAGTAATAATGGAATAAGGATAATAATAACAGTCATAGCGATAATAATAATAGTAATAGGGATAATAATAACAATTATAACGATAATACTAATAGTATTAACGATCATAATAATAGATATAAGGACTGAAACAAGAGTAATAGGGATAATAATAATAGTTATAGTGCCAACAATAATAGTAATAAGGATTATGGTAATAGTTATAAGGATAAAGACAAGAGTAATAGGGATAGTAACAATATAATAAGGATAATAATAACAGTCATAGCGATAATAATAATAGTAATAAGGGAAATAATAATAGTTGTAAGGATAAAGACAAGAGTAATAGGGATAGTAATAATAGAATAAGGATAATAATAACAGTCATAGCGATAATAATAATAGTAATAAGGATAATAATAATAGTAAAAAGGGTAATAATAATAGTAATAAGGGAAATAATAATAATTGTAAGGATAAAGACAAGAGTAATAGGGATAGTAATATTAGAATAAGGATTATAATAACAGTGATAGCGATAATAATAATAGTAATAAGGATAATAATAATAGTTATAATGCTAACAATAATAGTAATAAGGATTATAGTAACAGTTATAAGGATAAAGACAGGAGTAATAGGGATAGTAATAGTAGTAATAAGGATAATAATAATAGATATAGCGATAATAATAATAGTAATAAGGGTAATAATAAAAGTTATAGTGCTACTAATAATAGAAATAAGGATAATAATAATAGTTATAAGGATAATCACAAGAGTAATAGGGATGTTAATAATAGAATGAGGATAATAATAACAGTCATAGCGATAATAATAATAGTAATAAGGGAAATAATAATAGTTATAAGGATAAAGACAAGAGTAATAGGGATAGTAATAATAGAATAAGGATAATAATAACAGTCATAGCGATAATAATAATAGTAATAATGATAGTAGTAATAGTTATAAGGATACAGACAAGAGTAATAGGGATAATAATAATAGTAATAATGATAATAATAATACTTATAAGGATAAAGACAAGAGTAATAGGGATAGTAATAAGAGAATAAGGATAATAATAACAGTCATAGCGATAATAATAATAGTAATAAGGATAATAATAATAGTAAAAAGGGTAATAATATAGGTAATAAGGATAATAATAATAGTTATAGCGATAATAACAATAGTAATAGGGATTATAATAACAATTATAACGATAATACTAATAGTATTAACGATCATAATAATAGATATAAGGACTAAAACAAGAGTAATAGGGATAATAATAATAGTTATAGTGCCAACAATAATAGTAATAAGGATTATGGTAATAGTTATAAGGATAAAGACAAGAGTAATAGTGATAGTAATAATAGAATAAGAATAATAATAACAGTCATAGCGATAATAATTATAGTAATAAGGATAATAATAATAGTAAAAAGGGTAATAATAATAGTAATAAGGATTATGGTAATAGTTATAAGGATAAAGACAAGAGTAATAGGGATAGTAATAATATAATACGGATAATAATAACAGTCATAGCGATAATAATAATAGTTATAAGGATAGAGACAAGTGTAATAGGGATAGTAATAATAGAAGAAGTATAATAATAACAGTGATAGCGATAATAATAATAGTAATAAGGATAATAATAACAGTTATAGTGCTAATAATAATAGTAATAACGATAACAATAGCAGTTATGGCGATAATAACAGTAATGAGGATAATAATAATAGTTATAGCGATAATAATAATAGTAATAAGGATCGTAATAATAGTTATAAGGATAGAGACAAGTGTAACAGGGATAGTAATAATAGAAGAAGTATAATAATAACAGTGATAGCGACAATAATAATAGTAATAAGGATAATAATAACAGTTATAGTGCTAATAATAATAGTAATAACGATAACAATAGCAGTTATGGCGATAATAATAACAGTAATGAGGATAATAATAACAGTCATAGCGATAATAATAATAGTAATAAGGATAGAGGCCAGTGTAATAGGGATAGTAATAATAGAAGAAGTGTAATAATAACAGTGATAGCGATAATAATAATAGTTATAAAGATAGAGACAAGTGTAATAGGGATAGTAATAATAAAAGAAGTATAATAATAACAGTCATAGCGATAATAATAATAGCAATAAGGATAATAATAATAGTTATAGTGCCAACAATAATAGTAATAAGGATTATGGTAATAGTTATAAGGATAAAGACAAGAGTAATAGGGATAGTAATAATATAATACGGATAATAATAACAGTCATAGCGATAATAATAATAGTAATAAGGGAAATAATAATAGTTGTAAGGATAAAGACAAGAGTAATAGGGATAGTAATAATAGAATAAGCATAATAGTAACAGTCATAGCGATAATAATAATAGTAATAAGGATAATAATAATAGTTATAAGGATAGAGACAAGTGTAATAGGGATGGTAATAATAGAAGAAGGATAATAATAACAGTCATAGCGATAATAATAATAGTAATAAGGATAATAATAATAGTTATAGCGATAATAATAATAGTAATAAGGATAATAATAATAGTTGTAAGGATAAAGACAAGAGTAACGGGGATAGTAATAATAGAATAAGGATAATAATAACAGTCATAGCGATAATAATAGTAGTAATAAGGATAATAATAATAGTTATAGTGCTAATAATAATAGAATAAGGATAATAATAACAGTTATAGCGATATCAATAATAGTAATAAGGATAATAATAATAGTTGTAGCGATAATAATAATAGTAATAAGGATAATAATAATTGTAAAAAGGGTAATAATAATAGTATCAAGGATAATAATAATATTTATAGTGCCAACAATAATAGTAATAAGGATTATGGTAATAGTTATAAGGATAAAGACAAGAGTAATAGGGATAGTAATAATATAATAAGGATAATAATAACAGTCATAGCGATAATAATAATAGTAATAAGGGAAATAATAATAGTTGTAAGTATAAAGACAAGAGTAATAGGGATAATAATAATAGTAATAATGGTAATAATAATAGTTATAAGGATAGAGACAAGTGTAATAGGGATGGTAATAATAGAAGAAGGATAATAATAACAGTCATAGCGATAATAATAATAGTAATAAGGGAAATAATAATAGTTGTAAGTATAAAGACAAGAGTAATAGGGATAATAATAATAGTAATAATGGTAATAATAATATTTATAAGGTTAAAGACAAGAGTAATAGGGATAGTAATAATAGAATAAGAATAATAATAACAGTCATAGCGATAATAATAATAGTAATAAGGATAATAATAATAGTAAAAAGGGTAATAATAATAGTAATAAGGATAATAATAATAGTAAAAAGGGTAATAATAATAGTAATAAGGATAATAATAATAGATATAGCGATAATAATAATAGTAATAGGGATAATAATAACAATTATAACGATAATACTAATAGTATTAACGATCATAATAATAGATATAAGGACTGAAACAAGAGTAATAGGGATAATAATAATAGTTATAGTGCCAACAATAATAGTAATAAGGATTGTGGTAATAGTTGTAAGGATAAAGACAAGAGTAATAATGATAGTAATAATAGAATAAGGATTATAATAACAGTGATAGCGATAATAATAATAGTAATAAGGATAATAATAATAGTTATAGTGCTAACAATAATAGTAATAAGGATTATAGTAATAGTTATAAGGATAAAGACAAGAGTAATAGGGATAGTAATAATAGTAATAAGGATAATAATAATAGATATAGCGATAATAATAATAGTAATAAAGGTAATAATAATAGTTATAGTGCTACTAATAATAGAAATAAGGATAATAATAATAGTTATAAGGATAGAGACAAGAGTAATAGGGATAGCAATAATAGAATAAGGATAATAATAACAGTCATAGCGATAATATTAATAGTAATAAGGATAATAATAATAGTTAAAGTGCTAACAATAATAGTAATAAGGATTATAGTAATAGTTATAAGGATAAAGACAAGAGTAATAGGGATAGTAATAATAGTAATATGGATAATAATAATAGATATAGCGATAATAATAACAGTAATAAAGGTAATAATAATAGTTATAGTGCTACTAATAATAGAAATAAGGATAATAATAATAGTTATAAGGATAGAGACAAGAGTAATAGGGTTAGTTATAATAGAATAAGGGTAATAATAACAGCCATAGCGATAATAATAGTAGTAATAAGGATAGTAATAATAGTTATAGTGCTAATAATAATAGAATAAGGATAATAATAATAGTTATAGCCATATCAATAATAGTAATAAGGATAAAGACAGGAGTAATAGGAATAGTAATAATAGAATAAGAATAATAATAACAGTCATAGCGATAATAATAATAGTAATAAGGATAATAATAATAGATATAGCGATAATAATAATAGTAAAAAGGGTAATAATAATAGTAATAAGGCTAATAATAATAGTTATAACGATAATAATAATAGTAATAGGGATAATAATAACAATTATAACGATAATACTAATAGTATTAACGATCATAAATATAGATATAAGGACAAAAACAAGAGTAATAGGGATAATAATAATAGTTATAGTGCTAGTACTAATGTGTAATAAGGATATAATAATAGTTATAAGGATAAAGACAAGAGTAATAGGGATAGTAATAATATAATAAGGATAATAATAACAGTCATAGCGATAATAATAATAGTAATAAGGATAATAATAATAGTTATAGTGCTAACAATAATAGAAATAAGGATAATAATAATAGTTATAAGGATACAGACAAGAGTAATAGGGATAGTAATAATAGAATAAGTATAATAATAACAGTCATAGCGATAATAATAATAGTAATACGGATAATAATAATAGTTATAGTGCTAATAATAATAGTAATAAGGATACTAATAATAGCTATAAGGATAAAGACTAGAGTAATAGGGATAGTAATAATATAATAAGGATAATAATAACAGTCATAGCGATAATAATAATAGTAATAGTTATAGCGATAATAATAATAGTAATAAGGATAATAATAATAGTTATAAGGATAGAGACAAGTGTAATAGGGATAGTAATAATAGAAGAAGTATAATAATAACAGTCATAGCGATAATAATAATAGTAATAAGGATAATAATAATAGTTATTGTGCTAACAATAATAGTAATAAGGATAATAATAATAGATATAGCGATAATAATAATAGTAATAAAGGTAATAATAATAGTTATAGTGCTACTAATAATAGAAATAAGGATAATAATAATAGTTATAAGGATAGAGACAAGAGTAATAGGAATAGTAATAATAGAATAAGAATAATAATAACAGTCATAGCGATAATAATAATAGTAATAAGGATAATAATAATAGTTATAAGGATGAAGACAAGAGTAATAGGAATAGTAATAATGGAATAAGAATAATAATAACAGTCATAGCGATAATAATAATAGTAATAAGGATAATAGTAATAGATATAGCGATAACAATAATAGTAATAAGGATAATAATAATAGACATAGCGATAATAATAATAGTAATAAGGATAATAATAATAGTAATAAGGATAATAATAATAGATATAGCAATAATAAGAATAGTAATAAGGTTAATAATATTAGACATAGCGATAATAATAATAGTAATAAGGATAATAATAATAGTAATAAGGATGATAATAATAGTTGTAAGGATAAAGACAAGAGTAATAGGAATAATAATAATAGTATTAATGATAATAATAGTAGTTATAAGGATAAAGACCAGAGTAATAGGGATAGTAATAATAGAATAAGGATAATAATAACAGTCATAGCGATAATAATAATAGTAATAAGGATAATAATAATAGTTATAGTGCTAGAAATAATTGTAGTATGGATAATAATAATAGTTATAGTGCTAGTAATAATTGTAGTATGGATAATAATAATACTTATAAGGATAAAGACAAGAGTAATAGGGATAGTAATAAAAGAATAAGGATAATAATAACAGTCATAGCGATAATAATAATAGTAATAAGGATAATAATAATAGTTATAAGGATTAAGACCAA
The DNA here is from genome assembly GCA_945859555.1 of Megachile ligniseca. Lineage (NCBI taxonomy): Eukaryota > Metazoa > Arthropoda > Insecta > Hymenoptera > Megachilidae > Megachile > Megachile ligniseca. The sequence continues at coordinate 58,266 of CAMAOC010000227.1, forward strand.
TGTAATAGGGATAGTAATAATAGAATAAGGATAATAATAACAGTCATAGCGATAATAATAATAGTAATAAGGATAATAATAATAATAGTTATAGCGATAATAATAATAGTAATAAGGGAAATAATAATAGTTATAAGGATAGAGACAAGAGTAATAGGGATAGTAATAATAGAATAAGGATAGTAATAACAGTCATGACGATAATAATAATAGTTATAGCGATAATAATAATAGTAATAAGGATAATAATAATAGTTATAGTGCGAATAATAATAGTAATAAGGATAAACATAATAGTTATAGTGCTAATAATACTAGTAATAAGGATAATAATAAGAGCTATAGCAATAATAATAATAGTAATAAGGATAATAATAATAGATATACCGATAATAATAATAGTCGTAAGGATAATAATAATAGTTATAAGGATAAAGACAAGAGTAATAGGGATAGTAATAATAGAATAACCATAATAATAACAGTCATAGCGATAATAATAATAGTAATAAGGATAATAATAATAGCTATAGTGCTAATAATAATAGTAAAAAGGGTAATAATAATAGTAATAAGGATAATAATAATAGTTATAGCGATAATAACAATAGTAATAGGGATAATAATAACAATTATAACGATAATACTAAAAGTATTAACGATCATAATAATAGATATAAGGACTAAAACAAGAGTAATAGGGATAATAATAATAGTTATAGTGCCAACAATAATAGTAATAAGGATTATGGTAATAGTTATAAGGATAAAGACAAGAGTAATAGGGATAGTAATAATGTAATAAGGATAATAATAACAGTCATACCGATAATAATAACAGTCATAAGGATAATAATAATAGTTATAAGGATAAAGACAAGAGTAATAGGGATAGTAATAATAGAATAAGGATAATAATAACAGTGATAGCGATAATAATAATAGTAATAAGGATCATAATAATAGTTATAGTGCTAACAATAATAGTAATAGGGATTATAGTAATATTTATAAGGATAAAGACAAGAGTAATAGGGATAGTAATAATAGATATAGCGATAATAATAATAGTAATAAGGGTAATAATAATAGTTATAGTGCTACTAATAATAGAAATAAGGATAATAATAATAGTTATAAGGATAAAAACAAGAGTAATAGGGATAATAATAATATATATAGTGCTAACAATAGTAGTAATAAGGATTATAGTAATAGTTATGAGGATAAAGACAAGAGTAATAGGGATAGTAACAATATAATAAGGATAATAATAATAGATATAGCGATAATAATAATAGTAATAAGGGTAATAATAATAGTTATAGTGCTACTAATAATAGAAATAAGCATAATAATAATAGTTATAAGGATAACCATAAGAGTAATAGGGATAGTATTAATAGAATAAGGATAATAATAACAGTGATAGCGATAATAATAATAGTAATAATGATCATAATAATAGTTATAGTGCTAACAATAATAGTAATAGGGATTATAGTAATAGTTATAAGGATAAAGACAAGAGTAATAGGGATAGTAATAATAGTAATAAGGATAATAATAACAGTGATAGCGATAATAATAATAGTAATAAGGGTAATAATAATAGTTATAGTGCTACTAATAATAGAAATAAGGATAATAATAATAGTTATAAGGATAAAAACAAGAGTAATAGGGATAATAATAATAGTTATAGTGCTAACAATAGTAGTAATAAGGATTATAGTAATAGTTATAAGGATAAAGACAAGAGTAATAGGGATAGTAATAATATAATAAGGATAATAATAATAGATATAGCGATAATAATAATAGTAATAAGGGTAATAATAATAGTTATAGTGCTACTAATAATAGAAATAAGGATAATAATAATAGTTATAAGGATAACCATAAGAGTAATAGGGATAGTATTAATAGAATAAGGATAATAATAACAGTCATAGCGATAATATTAATAGTAATAAGGATCATAATAATAGTTATAGTGCAAACAATAATAGTAATAGGGATTATAGTAATAGTTATAAGGATAAAGACAAGAGTAATAGGGATAGTAATAATAGTAATAAGGATAATAATAATAGATATACCGATAATAATAATAGTCATAAGGATAATAATAATAGTTATAAGGATAAAGACAAGAGTAATAGGGATAGTAATAATAGAATAACCATAATAATAACAGTCATAGCGATAATAATAATAGTAATATGGATAATAATAATAGCTATAGTGCTAATAATAATAGTAAAAAGGGTAATAATAATAGTAATAAGGATAATAATAATAGTTATAGCGATAATAACAATAGTAATAGGGATAATAATAACAATTATAACGATAATACTAAAAGTATTAACGATCATAATAATAGATATAAGGACTAAAACAAGAGTAATAGGGATAATAATAATAGTTATAGTGCCAACAATAATAGTAATAAGGATTATGGTAATAGTTATAAGGATAAAGACAAGAGTAATAGGGATAGTAATAATGTAATCAGGATAATAATAACAGTCATACCGATAATAATAATAGTCATAAGGATAATAATAATAGTTATAAGGATAAAGACAAGAGTAATAGGGATAGTAATAATAGAATAAGGATAATAATAACAGTGATAGCGATAATAATAATAGTAATAAGGGTAATAATAATAGTTATAGTGCTACTAATAATAGAAATAAGGATAATAATAATAGTTATAAGGATAAAAACAAGAGTAATAGGGATAATAATAATAGTTATAGTGCTAACAATAGTAGTAATAAGGATTATAGTAATAGTTATAAGGATAAAGACAAGAGTAATAGGGATAGTAATAATATTATATAATAAGGATAATAATAATAGATATAGCGATAATAATAATAGTAATAAGGGTAATAATAATAGTTATAGTGCTACTAATAATAGAAATAAGGATAATAATAATAGTTATAAGGATAACCATAAGAGTAATAGGGATAGTATTAATAGAATAAGGATAATAATAACAGTCATAGCGATAATATTAATAGTAATAAGGATCATAATAATAGTTATAGTACTAACAATAATAGTAATAGGGATTATAGTAATAGTTATAAGGATAAAGACAAGAGTAATAGGGATAGTAATAATAGTAATAAGGATAATAATAATAGATATACCGATAATAATAATAGTCATAAGGATAATAATAATAGTTATAAGGATAAAGACAAGAGTAATAGGGATAGTAATAATAGTAATAAGGATAATAATAATAGATATACCGATAATAATAATAGTCATAAGGATAATAATAATAGTTATAAGGATAAAGACAAGAGTAATAGGGATAGTAATAATAGAATAACCATAATAATAACAGCGATAGCGATAATAATAATAGTAATAAGGATAATAATAATAGCTATAGTGCTAATAATAATAGTAAAAAGGGTAATAATAATAGTAATAAGGATAATAATAATAGTTATAGCGATAATAACAATAGTAATAGGGATAATAGTAACAATTATAACGTTAATACTAAAAGTATTAACGATCATAATAATAGATATATGGACTAAAACAAGAGTAATAGGGATAATAATAAAAGTTATAGTGCCAACAATAATAGTAATTAGGATTATGGTAATAGTTATAAGGATAAAGACAAGAGTAATAGGGATAGTAATAATGTAATAAGGATAATAATAAGAGTCATACCGATAATAATAATAGTCATAAGGATAATAATAATAGTTATAAGGATAAAGACAAGAGTAATAGGGATAGTAATAATAGAATAAGGATAATAATAACAGTGATAGCGATAATAATAATAGTAATAAGGGTAATAATAATAGTTATAGTGCTACTAATAATAGAAATAAGGATAATAATAATAGTTATAAGGATAAAAACAAGAGTAATAGGGATAATAATAATAGTTATAGTGCTAACAATAGTAGTAATAAGGATTATAGTAATAGTTATAAGGATAAAGACAAGAGTAATAGGGATAGTAATAATATAATAAGGATAATAATAATAGATATAGCGATAATAATAATAGTAATAAGGGTAATAATAATAGTTATAGTGCTACTAATAATAGAAATAAGGATAATAATAATAGTTATAAGGATAAAAACAAGAGTAATAGGGATAATAATAATATATATAGTGCTAACAATAGTAGTAATAAGGATTATAGTAATAGTTATGGGGATAAAGACAAGAGTAATAGGGATAGTAATAATATAATAAGGATAATAATAATAGATATAGCGATAATAATAATAGTAATAAGGATCATAATAATAGTTATAGTGCTAACAATAATAGTAATAGGGATTATAGTAATAGTTATAAGGATAAAGACAAGAGTAATAGGGATAGTAATAATAGTAATAAGGATAATAATAATAGATATACCGATAATAATAATAGTCCTAAGGATAATAATAATAGTTATAAGGATAAAGACAAGAGTAATAGGGATAGTAATAATAGAATAAGGATAATAATAACAGTGATAGCGATAATAATAATAGTAATAAGGATCATAATAATAGTTATAGTGCTAACAATAATAGTAATAGGGATTATAGTAATAGTTATAAGGATAAAGACAAGAGTAATAGGGATAGTAATAATAGTAATAAGGATAATAATAATAGATATAGCGATAATAATAATAGTAATAAGGGTAATAATAATAGTTATAGTGCTACTAATAATAGAAATAAGGATAATAATAATAGTTATAAGGATAACCATAAGAGTAATAGGGATAGTAATAATAGAATAAGGATAATAATAACAGTGATAGCGATAATAATAATAGTAATAAGGATCATAATAATAGTTATAGTGCTAACAATAATAGTAATAGGGATTATAGTAATAGTTATAATGATAAAGACAAGAGTAATAGGGATAGTAATAATAGTAATAAGGATAATAATAATAGATATAGCGATAATAATAATAGTAATAAGGGTAATAATAATAGTTATAGTGCTACTAATAATAGAAATAAGGATAATAATAATAGTTATAAGGATAACCATAAGAGTAATAGGGATAGTATTAATAGAGTAAGGATAATAATAACAGTCATAGCGATAATATTAATAGTAATAATGATAGTAATAATAGCTATAAGGATAAAGACAAGAGTAATATGGATAATAACAATAGTAATATTGATAATAATAACAGTCATAGCGATAATAATAATAGTAATGAGGATAATAAAAATAGTTATATGGACAAAGACAAGAGTAATAGGGATAGTAATAATAGAATAACAATAATAATAACAGTTATAGCGATAATAATAATAGTAATAAGGATAATAATAATAGATATAGCGATAATAATAATAGTAATAAGGGTAATAATAATAGTTATAGTGCTACTAATAATAGAAATAAGGATAATAATAATAGTTATAGCGATAATAATAATAGTAATAGGGATAATAATAACAATTATAACGATAATACTAATGTTATTAACGATCATAATAATAGATATAAGGACAAAAACAAGAGTAATAGGGATAATAATAATAGTTATAGTGCTAACAATAATAGTAATAAGGATTATAGTAATAGTTATAAGTATAAAGACAAGAGTAATAGGGATAGTAACAATATAATAAGGATAATAATAATAGATATAGCGATAATAATAATAGTAATAAGGGTAATAATAATAGTTATAGTGCTACTAATAATAGAAATAGGGATTATAGTAATAGTTATAAGGATAAAGACAAGAGTAATAGGGATAGTAATAATAGTAATAAGGATAATAATAACAGTGATAGCGATAATAATAATAGTAATAAGGGTAATAATAATAGTTATAGTGCTACTAATAATAGAAATAAGGATAATAATAATAGTTATAAGGATAAAAACAAGAGTAATAGGGATAATAATAATAGTTATAGTGCTAACAATAATAGTAATAGGGATTATAGTAATAGTTATAAGGATAAAGACAAGAGTAATAGGGATAGTAATAATAGTAATAAGGATAATAATAATAGATATACCGATAATAATAATAGTCATAAGGATAATAATAATAGTTATAAGGATAAAGACAAGAGTAATAGGGATAGTAATAATAGAATAACCATAATAATAACAGTCATAGCGATAATAATAATAGTAATATGGATAATAATAATAGCTATAGTGCTAATAATAATAGTAAAAAGGGTAATAATAATAGTAATAAGGATAATAATAATAGTTATAGCGATAATAACAATAGTAATAGGGATAATAATAACAATTATAACGATAATACTAAAAGTATTAACGATCATAATAATAGATATAAGGACTAAAACAAGAGTAATAGGGATAATAATAATAGTTATAGTGCCAACAATAATAGTAATAAGGATTATGGTAATAGTTATAAGGATATAGACAAGAGTAATAGGGATAGTAATAATGTAATAAGGATAATAATAACAGTCATACCGATAATAATAATAGTCATAAGGATAATAATAATAGTTATAAGGATAAAGACAAGAGTAATAGGGATAGTAATAATAGAATAAGGATAATAATAACAGTGATAGCGATAATAATAATAGTAATAAGGGTAATAATAATAGTTATAGTGCTACTAATAATAGAAATAAGGATAATAATAATAGTTATAAGGATAAAAACAAGAGTAATAGGGATAATAATAATAGTTATAGTGCTAACAATAGTAGTAATAAGGATTATAGTAATAGTTATAAGGATAAAGACAAGAGTAATAGGGATAGTAATAATATAATAAGGATAATAATAATAGATATAGCGATAATAATAATAGTAATAAGGGTAATAATAATAGTTATAGTGCTACTAATAATAGAAATAAGGATAATAATAATAGTTATAAGGATAACCATAAGAGTAATAGGGATAGTATTAATAGAATAAGGATAATAATAACAGTCATAGCGATAATATTAATAGTAATAAGGATCATAATAATAGTTATAGTACTAACAATAATAGTAATAGGGATTATAGTAATAGTTATAAGGATAAAGACAAGAGTAATAGGGATAGTAATAATAGTAATAAGGATAATAATAATAGATATACCGATAATAATAATAGTCATAAGGATAATAATAATAGTTATAAGGATAAAGACAAGAGTAATAGGGATAGTAATAATAGTAATAAGGATAATAATAATAGATATACCGATAATAATAATAGTCATAAGGATAATAATAATAGTTATAAGGATAAAGACAAGAGTAATAGGGATAGTAATAATAGAATAACCATAATAATAACAGCGATAGCGATAATAATAATAGTAATAAGGATAATAATAATAGCTATAGTGCTAATAATAATAGTAAAAAGGGTAATAATAATAGTAATAAGGATAATAATAATAGTTATAGCGATAATAACAATAGTAATAGGGATAATAGTAACAATTATAACGATAATACTAAAAGTATTAACGATCATAATAATAGATATAAGGACTAAAACAAGAGTAATAGGGATAATAATAAAAGTTATAGTGCCAACAATAATAGTAATTAGGATTATGGTAATAGTTATAAGGATAAAGACAAGAGTAATAGGGATAGTAATAATGTAATAAGGATAATAATAAGAGTCATACCGATAATAATAATAGTCATAAGGATAATAATAATAGTTATAAGGATAAAGACAAGAGTAATAGGGATAGTAATAATAGAATAAGGATAATAATAACAGTGATAGCGATAATAATAATAGTAATAAGGGTAATAATAATAGTTATAGTGCTACTAATAATAGAAATAAGGATAATAATAATAGTTATAAGGATAAAAACAAGAGTAATAGAGATAATAATAATAGTTATAGTGCTAACAATAGTAGTAATAAGGATTATAGTAATAGTTATAAGGATAAAGACAAGAGTAATAGGGATAGTAATAATATAATAAGGATAATAATAATAGATATAGCGATAATAATAATAGTAATAAGGGTAATAATAATAGTTATAGTGCTACTAATAATAGAAATAAGGATAATAATAATAGTTATAAGGATAAAAACAAGAGTAATAGGGATAATAATAATATATATAGTGCTAACAATAGTAGTAATAAGGATTATAGTAATAGTTATGAGGATAAAGACAAGAGTAATAGGGATAGTAATAATATAATAAGGATAATAATAATAGATATAGCGATAATAATAATAGTAATAAGGATCATAATAATAGTTATAGTGCTAACAATAATAGTAATAGGGATTATAGTAATAGTTATAAGGATAAAGACAAGAGTAATAGGGATAGTAATAATAGTAATAAGGATAATAATAATAGATATACCGATAATAATAATAGTCCTAAGGATAATAATAATAGTTATAAGGATAAAGACAAGAGTAATAGGGATAGTAATAATAGAATAAGGATAATAATAACAGTGATAGCGATAATAATAATAGTAATAAGGATCATAATAATAGTTATAGTGCTAACAATAATAGTAATAGGGATTATAGTAATAGTTATAAGGATAAAGACAAGAGTAATAGGGATAGTAATAATAGTAATAAGGATAATAATAATAGATATAGCGATAATAATAATAGTAATAAGGGTAATAATAATAGTTATAGTGCTACTAATAATAGAAATAAGGATAATAATAATAGTTATAAGGATAACCATAAGAGTAATAGGGATAGTAATAATAGAATAAGGATAATAATAACAGTGATAGCGATAATAATAATAGTAATAAGGATCATAATAATAGTTATAGTGCTAACAATAATAGTAATAGGGATTATAGTAATAGTTATAATGATAAAGACAAGAGTAATAGGGATAGTAATAATAGTAATAAGGATAATAATAATAGATATAGCGATAATAATAATAGTAATAAGGGTAATAATAATAGTTATAGTGCTACTAATAATAGAAATAAGGATAATAATAATAGTTATAAGGATAACCATAAGAGTAATAGGGATAGTATTAATAGAGTAAGGATAATAATAACAGTCATAGCGATAATATTAATAGTAATAATGATAGTAATAATAGCTATAAGGATAAAGACAAGAGTAATATGGATAATAACAATAGTAATATTGATAATAATAACAGTCATAGCGATAATAATAATAGTAATAAGGATAATAAAAATAGTTATATGGACAAAGACAAGAGTAATAGGGATAGTAATAATATAATAAGGATAATAATAATAGATATAGCGATAATAATAATAGTAATAAGGATCATAATAATAGTTATAGTGCTACTAATAATAGAAATAAGGATAATAATAATAGTTATAAGGATAACCATAAGAGTAATAGGGATAGTAACAATATAATAAGGATAATAATAATAGATATAGCGATAATAATAATAGTAATAAGGGTAATAATAATAGTTATAGTGCTACTAATAATAGAAATAGGGATTATAGTAATAGTTATAAGGATAAAGACAAGAGTAATAGGGATAGTAATAATAGTAATAAGGATAATAATAATAGATATACCGATAATAATAATAGTCCTAAGGATAATAATAATAGTTATAAGGATAAAGACAAGAGTAATAGGGATAGTAATAATAGAATAAGGATAATAATAACAGTGATAGCGATAATAATAATAGTAATAATGATCATAATAATAGTTATAGTGCTAACAATAATAGTAATAGGGATTATAGTAATAGTTATAAGGATAAAGACAAGAGTAATAGGGATAGTAATAATAGTAATAAGGATAATAATAACAGTGATAGCGATAATAATAATAGTAATAAGGGTAATAATAATAGTTATAGTGCTACTAATAATAGAAATAAGGATAATAATAATAGTTATAAGGATAAAAACAAGAGTAATAGGGATAATAATAATAGTTATAGTGCTAACAATAGTAGTAATAAGGATTATAGTAATAGTTATAAGGATAAAGACAAGAGTAATAGGGATAGTAATAATATAATAAGGATAATAATTATAGATATAGCGATAATAATAATAGTAATAAGGGTAATAATAATAGTTATAGTGCTACTAATAATAGAAATAAGGATAATAATAATAGTTATAAGGATAACCATAAGAGTAATAGGGATAGTATTAATAGAATAAGGATAATAATAACAGTCATAGCGATAATATTAATAGTAATAAGGATCATAATAATAGTTATAGTGCTAACAATAATAGTAATAGGGATTATAGTAATAGTTATAAGGATAAAGACAAGAGTAATAGGGATAGTAATAATAGTAATAAGGATAATAATAATAGATATAGCGATAACAATAATAGTAATAAGGGTGATAATAATAGTTATAGTGCTACTAATAATAGAAATAAGGATAATAATAATAGTTATAAGGATAACCATAAGAGTAATAGGGATAGTATTAATAGAGTAAGGATAATAATAACAGTCATAGCGATAATATTAATAGTAATAATGATAGTAATAATAGCTATAAGGATAAAGACAAGAGTAATATGGATAATAACAATAGTAATATTGATAATAATAACAGTCATAGCGATAATAATAATAGTAATAAGGATAACAAAAATAGTTATATGGACAAAGACAAGAGTAATAGGGATAGTAATAATAGAATAACAATAATAATAACAGTTATAGCGATAATAATAATAGTAATAAGGATAATAATAATAGATATAGCGATAATAATAATAGTAATAAGGGTAATAATAATAGTTATAGTGCTACTAATAATAGAAATAAGGATAATAATAATAGTTATAGCGATAATAATAATAGTAATAGGGATAATAATAACAATTATAACGATAATACTAATGTTATTAACGATCATAATAATAGATATAAGGACAAAAACAAGAGTAATAGGGATAATAATAATAGTTATAGTGCTAACAATAATAGTAATAAGGATTATAGTAATAGTTATAAGTATAAAGACAAGAGTAATAGGGATAGTAACAATATAATAAGGATAATAATAATAGATATAGCGATAATAATAATAGTAATAAGGGTAATAATAATAGTTATAGTGCTACTAATAATAGAAATAGGGATTATAGTAATAGTTATAAGGATAAAGACAAGAGTAATAGGGATAGTAATAATAGTAATAAGGATAATAATAATAGATATACCGATAATAATAATAGTCCTAAGGATAATAATAATAGTTATAAGGATAAAGACAAGAGTAATAGGGATAGTAATAATAGAATAAGGATAATAATAACAGTGATAGCGATAATAATAATAGTAATAATGATCATAATAATAGTTATAGTGCTAACAATAATAGTAATAGGGATTATAGTAATAGTTATAAGGATAAAGACAAGAGTAATAGGGATAGTAATAATAGTAATAAGGATAATAATAACAGTGATAGCGATAATAATAATAGTAATAAGGGTAATAATAATAGTTATAGTGCTACTAATAATAGAAATAAGGATAATAATAATAGTTATAAGGATAATAACAATAGTAATAGGGATAATAATAACAATTATAACGATAATACTAAAAGAATTAACGATCATAATAATAGATATAAGGACTAAAACAAGAGTAATAGGGATAATAATAATAGTTATAGTGCCAACAATAATAGTAATAAGGATTATGGTAATAGTTATAAGGATAAAGACAAGAGTAATAGGGATAGTAATAATGTAACAAGGATAATAATAACAGTCATACCGATAATAATAATAGTCATAAGGATAATAATAATAGTTATAAGGATAAAGACAAGAGTAATAGGGATAGTAATAATAGAAGAAGGATAATAATAACAGTGATAGCGATAATAATAATAGTAATAAGGGTAATAATAATAGTTATAGTGCTACTAATAATAGAAATAAGGATAATAATAATAGTTATAAGGATAAAAACAAGAGTAATAGGGATAATAATAATAGTTATAGTGCTAACAATAGTAGTAATAAGGATTATAGTAATAGTTATAAGGATAAAGACAAGAGTAATAGGGATAGTAATAATATAATAAGGATAATAATAATAGATATAGCGATAATAATAATAGTAATAAGGGTAATAATAATGGTTATAGTGCTACTAATAATAGAAATAAGGATAATAATAATAGTTATAAGGATAACCATAAGAGTAATAGGGATAGTATTAATAGAATAAGGATAATAATAACAGTCATAGCGATAATATTAATAGTAATAAGGATCATAATAATAGTTATAGTACTAACAATAATAGTAATAGGGATTATAGTAATAGTTATAAGGATAAAGACAAGAGTAATAGGGATAGTAATAATATAATAAGGATAATAATAATAGATATAGCGATAATAATAATAGTAATAAGGGTGATAATAATAGTTATAGTGCTACTAATAATAGAAATAAGGATAATAATAATAGTTATAAGGATAAAAACAAGAGTAATAGGGATAATAATAATATATATAGTGCTAACAATAGTAGTAATAAGGATTATAGTAATAGTTATGAGGATAAAGACAAGAGTAATAGGGATAGTAATAATATAATAAGGATAATAATAATAGATATAGCGATAATAATAATAGTAATAAGGATCATAATAATAGTTATAGTGCTAACAATAATAGTAATAGGGATAATAGTAATAGTTATAAGGATAAAGACAAGAGTAATAGGGATAGTAATAATAGTAATAAGGATAATAATAATAGATATACCGATAATAATAATAGTCCTAAGGATAATAATAATAGTTATAAGGATAAAGACAAGAGTAATAGGGATAGTAATAATAGAATAAGGATAATAATAACAGTGATAGCGATAATAATAATAGTAATAAGGATCATAATAATAGTTATAGTGCTAACAATAATAGTAATAGGGATTATAGTAATAGTTATAAGGATAAAGACAAGAGTAATAGGGATAGTAATAATAGTAATAAGGATAATAATAATAGATATAGCGATAATAATAATAGTAATAAGGGTAATAATAATAGTTATAGTGCTACTAATAATAGAAATAAGGATAATAATAATAGTTATAAGGATAACCATAAGAGTAATAGGGATAGTAATAATAGAATAAGGATAATAATAACAGTGATAGCGATAATAATAATAGTAATAAGGATCATAATAATAGTTATAGTGCTAACAATAATAGTAATAGGGATTATAGTAATAGTTATAATGATAAAGACAAGAGTAATAGGGATAGTAATAATAGTAATAAGGATAATAATAATAGATATAGCGATAATAATAATAGTAATAAGGGTAATAATAATAGTTATAGTGCTACTAATAATAGAAATAAGGATAATAATAATAGTTATAAGGATAACCATAAGAGTAATAGGGATAGTATTAATAGAGTAAGGATAATAATAACAGTCATAGCGATAATATTAATAGTAATAATGATAGTAATAATAGCTATAAGGATAAAGACAAGAGTAATATGGATAATAACAATAGTAATATTGATAATAATAACAGTCATAGCGATAATAATAATAGTAATAAGGATAATAAAAATAGTTATATGGACAAAGACAAGAGTAATAGGGATAGTAATAATAGAATAACAATAATAATAACAGTTATAGCGATAATAATAATAGTAATAAGGATAATAATAATAGATATAGCGATAATAATAATAGTAATAAGGGTAATAATAATAGTTATAGTGCTACTAATAATAGAAATAAGGATAATAATAATAGTTATAGCGATAATAATAATAGTAATAGGGATAATAATAACAATTATAACGATAATACTAATGTTATTAACGATCATAATAATAGATATAAGGACAAAAACAAGAGTAATAGGGATAATAATAATAGTTATAGTGCTAACAATAATAGTAATAAGGATTATAGTAATAGTTATAAGTATAAAGACAAGAGTAATAGGGATAGTAACAATATAATAAGGATAATAATAATAGATATAGCGATAATAATAATAGTAATAAGGGTAATAATAATAGTTATAGTGCTACTAATAATAGAAATAAGGATAATAATAATAGTTATAAGGATAACCATAAGAGTAATAGGGATAGTATTAATAGAGTAAGGATAATAATAACAGTCATAGCGATAATATTAATAGTAATAATGATAGTAATAATAGCTATAAGGATAAAGACAAGAGTAATATGGATAATAACAATAGTAATATTGATAATAATAACAGTCATAGCGATAATAATAATAGTAATAAGGATAATAAAAATAGTTATATGGACAAAGACAAGAGTAATAGGGATAGTAATAATAGAATAACAATAATAATAACAGTTATAGCGATAATAATAATAGTAATAAGGATAATAATAATAGATATAGCGATAATAATAATAGTAATAAGGGTAATAATAATAGTTATAGTGCTACTAATAATAGAAATAAGGATAATAATAATAGTTATAGCGATAATAATAATAGTAATAGGGATAATAATAACAATTATAACGATAATACTAATGTTATTAACGATCATAATAATAGATATAAGGACAAAAACAAGAGTAATAGGGATAATAATAATAGTTATAGTGCTAACAATAATAGTAATAAGGATTATAGTAATAGTTATAAGTATAAAGACAAGAGTAATAGGGATAGTAACAATATAATAAGGATAATAATAATAGATATAGCGATAATAATAATAGTAATAAGGGTAATAATAATAGTTATAGTGCTACTAATAATAGAAATAGGGATTATAGTAATAGTTATAAGGATAAAGACAAGAGTAATAGGGATAGTAATAATAGTAATAAGGATAATAATAATAGATATACCGATAATAATAGTAGTCCAAAGGATAATAATAATAGTTATAAGGATAAAGACAGGAGTAATAGGGATAGTAATAATAGAATAAGGATAATAATAACAGTGATAGCGATAATAATAATAGTAATAATGATCATAATAATAGTTATAGTGCTAACAATAATAGTAATAGGGATTATAGTAATAGTTATAAGGATAAAGACAAGAGTAATAGGGATAGTAATAATAGTAATAAGGATAATAATAATAGATATAGCGATAATAATAATAGTAATAAGGGTAATAATAATAGTTATAGTGCTACTAATAATAGAAATAAGGATAATAATAATAGTTATAAGGATAAAAACAAGAGTAATAGGGATAATAATAATAGTTATAGTGCTAACAATAGTAGTAATAAGGATTATAGTAATAGTTATGAGGATAAAGACAAGAGTAACAGGGATAGTAATAATATAATAAGGATAATAATAATAGATATAGCGATAATAATAATAGTAATAAGGATCATAATAATAGTTATAGTGCTAACAATAATAGTAATAGGGATTGTAGTAATAGTTATAAGGATAAAGACAAGAGTAATAGGGATAGTAATAATAGAATAAGGATAATAATAACAGTGATAGCGATAATAATAATAGTAATAAGGATCATAATAATAGTTATAGTGCTAACAATAATAGTAATAGGGATTATAGTAATAGTTATAATGATAAAGACAAGAGTAATAGGGATAGTAATAATAGTAATAAGGATAATAATAATAGATATAGCGATAATAATAATAGTAATTAGGGTAATAATAATAGTTATAGTGCTACTAATAATAGAAATAAGGATAATAATAATAGTTATAAGGATAGAGACAAGAGTAATAGGGATAGTAATAATAGTATAAGTATAATAATAACAGTCATAGCGATAATAATAATAGTAATACGGATAATAATAATAGTTATAGTGCTAATAATAATAGTAATAAGGATACTAATAATAGCTATATGGATAAAGACAAGAGTAATAGGGATAGTAATAATATAATAGGGATAATAATAACAGTCATAGCGATAATAATAATAGTGATAAGGTTAATAATATTAGACATAGCGATAATAATAATAGTAATAAGGATAATAATAATAGTTATAGTGCTAGTAATAATTGTAGTAAGGATAGTAATAATAGTTATAAGGATAAAGACAAGAGTAACGGGGATAGTAATTATAGAATACGGATAATAATAAGAGTCATAGCGATAATAATAGTAGTAATAAGGATAATAATAATAGATATAGCAATAATAATAATAGTAAAAAGGGTAATAATAATAGTTATAAGGATAGTAATAATAGTTATAGCGATAATAATAATAGTAATAGGGATAATAATAACAATTATAACGATAATACTAATAGTATTAACGATCATAATAATAGATATAGGGACAAAAACAAGAGTAATAGGGATAATAATAATAGTAATAATGATAATAATAATACTTATAAGGATAAAGACAAGAGTAATAGGGATAGTAATAAAAGAATAAGGATAATAATAACAGTCATAGCGATAATAATAATAGTAATACGGATAATAATAATAATGGTTATAGTGCTAGTACTAATGTGTAATAAGGATAATAATAATAGTTATAAGGATTAAGACAAGAGTAATAGAGATAGTAATAATAGAATAAGGATAATAATAACAGTAATAGCGATAATAATAATAGTAATAAGGATAATAATAATAATAGTTATAGTGCTAACAATAATAGAAATAAGGATAATAGTAATAGTTATAAGGATAACCACAAGAGTAATAGGGATAGTAATAATATAATAAGGATAATAGTAATAGTTATAGCGATAATAATAATAGTTATAGCGATAATAATAATAGTAAAAAGGGTAATAATAATAGTAATAAGGCTAATAATAATAGTTATAACGATAATAATAATAGTAATAGGGATAATAATAACAATTATAACGATAATACTAATAGTATTAACGATCATAAAAATAGATATCAGGACAAAAACAAGAGTAATAGGGATAATAATAATAGTTATAGTGCTAGTACTAATGTGTAATAAGGATATAATAATAGTTATAAGGATAAAGACAAGAGTAATAGGGATAGTAATAATATAATAAGGATAATAATAACAGTCATAGCGATAATAATAATAGTAATAAGGATAATAATAATAGTTATAGTGCTAACAATAATAGAAATAAGGATAATAATAATAGTTATAAGGATACAGACAAGAGTAATAGGGATAGTAATAATAGAATAAGTATAATAATAACAGTCATAGCGATAATAATAATAGTAATAAGGACAATAAAAATAGTTATAAGGATAAAGACAACAGTAATAGGGATAGTAATAATAGAACAAGGATAATAATAACAGTCATATCGATAATAATAATAGTAATAAGGTTAATAGTAATAGTTATAGCGATAACAATAATAGTAATAAGGATAATAATAATAGACATAGCGATAATAATAATAGTAATAAGGATAATAATAATAGTTATAGTGCTAGTAAAAATTGTAGTATGGATAATAATAATAGTTATAAGGATAAAGACAAGAGTAACGGGGATAGTAATAATAGAATACGGATAATAATAAGAGTCATAGCGATAATAATAGTAGTAATAAGGATAGTAATAATAGTTATAGTGCTAATAATAATAGAATAAGGATAATAATAATAGTTATAGCCATATCAATAATAGTAATAAGGATAAAGACAGGAGTAATAGGAATAGAAATAATAGAATAAGAATAATAATAACAGTCATAGTGATAATAATAATAGTAATAAGGATAATAAAAATAGTTATAAGGACAAAGACAAGAGTAATAGGAATAGTAATAATAGAATAAGAATAATAATAACAGTCATAGCGATAATAATAATAGTAATAAGGATAATAATAATAGATACAGCGATAATAATAATAGTAAAAAGGATAATAATAATAGTAATAAGGCTAATAATAATAGTTATAGCGATAATAATAATAGTAATAGGGATAATAATAACAATTATAACGATAATACTAATAGTATTAACGATCATAAAAATAGATATAAGGACAAAAACAAGAGTAATAGGGATAATAATAATAGTTATAGTGCTAGTACTAATGTGTAATAAGGATATAATAATAGTTATAAGGATAAAGACAAGAGTAATAGGGATAGTAATAATAGAATAAGTATAATAATAACAGTCATAGCGATAATAATAATAGTAATACGGATAATAATAATAGTTATAGTGCTAATAATAATAGTAATAAGGATACTAATAATAGCTATAAGGATAAAGACAAGAGTAATAGCGATAGTAATAATATAATAAGGATAATAATAACAGTCATAGCGATAATAATAATAGTAATAGTTATAGCGATAATAATAATAGTAATAAGGTTAATAATATTAGACATAGCGATAATAATAATAGTAATAAGGATAATAATAATAGTTATAGCGATATTAATAATAGTAATAAGGGAAATAATAATAGTTATAAGGATAGAGACAAGAGTAATAGGGATAGTAATAATAGAATAAGGATAGTAATAACAGTCATGACGATAATAATAATAGTTATAGCGATAATAATAATAGTAATAAGGATAATAATAATAGTTATAGTGCGAATAATAATAGTAATAAGGATAAACATAAAAGTTATAGTGCTAATAATACTAGTAATAAGGATAATAATAAGAGCTATAGCAATAATAATAATAGTAATAGGGATAATAATAACAATTATAACGATAATACTAAAAGTATTAACGATCATAATAATAGATATAAGGACTAAAACAAGAGTAATAGGGATAATAATAATAGTTATAGTGCCAACAATAATAGTAATAAGGATTATGGTAATAGTTATAAGGATAAAGACAAGAGTAATAGGGATAGTAATAATGTAATAAGGATAATAATAACAGTCATACCGATAATAATAATAGTCATAAGGATAATAATAATAGTTATAAGGATAAAGACAAGAGTAATAGGGATAGTAATAATAGAATAAGGATAATAATAACAGTGATAGCGATAATAATAATAGTAATAAGGGTAATAATAATAGTTATAGTGCTACTAATAATAGAAATAAGGATAATAATAATAGTTATAAGGATAAAAACAAGAGTAATAGGGATAATAATAATAGTTATAGTGCTAACAATAGTAGTAATAAGGATTATAGTAATAGTTATAAGGATAAAGACAAGAGTAATAGGGATAGTAATAATATAATAAGGATAATAATAATAGATATAGCGATAATAATAATAGTAATAAGGGTAATAATAATAGTTATAGTGCTACTAATAATAGAAATAAGGATAATAATAATAGTTATAAGGATAACCATAAGAGTAATAGGGATAGTATTAATAGAATAAGGATAATAATAACAGTCATAGCGATAATATTAATAGTAATAAGGATCATAATAATAGTTATAGTGCTAACAATAATAGTAATAGGGATTATAGTAATAGTTATAAGGATAAAGACAAGAGTAATAGGGATAGTAATAATAGTAATAAGGATAATAATAATAGATATACCGATAATAATAATAGTCATAAGGATAATAATAATAGTTATAGCGATAATAATAATAGTAATAAGGATAATAAAAATAGTTATAAGGACAAAGACAAGAGTAATAGGAATAGTAATAATAGAATAAGAATAATAATAACAGTCATAGCGATAATAATAATAGTAATAAGGATAATAATAATAGATACAGCGATAATAATAATAGTAAAAAGGATAATAATAATAGTAATAAGGCTAATAATAATAGTTATAGCGATAATAATAATAGTAATCGGGATAATAATAACAATTATAACGATAATACTAATAGTATTAACGATCATAAAAATAGATATAAGGACAAAAACAAGAGTAATAGGGATAATAATAATAGTTATAGTGCTAGTACTAATGTGTAATAAGGATATAATAATAGTTATAAGGATAAAGACAAGAGTAATAGGGACAGTAATAATAGAATAAGTATAATAATAACAGTCATAGCGATAATAATAATAGTAATACGGATAATAATAATAGTTATAGTGCTAATAATAATAGTAGTAAGGATACTAATAATAGCTATAAGGATAAAGACAAGAGTAATAGCGATAGTAATAATATAATAAGGATAATAATAACAGTCATAGCGATAATAATAATAGTAATAGTTATAGCGATAATAATAATAGTAATAAGGATAGAGACAAGAGTAATAGGGATAGTAATAATAGAATAAGGATAGTAATAACAGTCATGACGATAATAATAATAGTTATAGCGATAATAATAATAGTAATAAGGATAATAATAATAGTTATAGTGCGAATAATAATAGTAATAAGGATAAACATAAAAGTTATAGTGCTAATAATACTAGTAATAAGAATAATAATAAGAGCTATAGCAATAATAATAATAGTAATAGGGATAATAATAACAATTATAACGATAATACTAAAAGTATTAACGATCATAATAATAGATATAAGGACTAAAACAAGAGTAATAGGGATAATAATAATAGTTATAGTGCCGACAATAATAGTAATAAGGATTATGGTAATAGTTATAAGGATAAAGACAAGAGTAATAGGGATAGTAATAATGTAATAAGGATAATAATAACAGTCATACCGATAATAATAATAGTCATAAGGATAATAATAATAGTTATAAGGATAAAGACAAGAGTAATAGGGATAGTAATAATAGAATAAGGATAATAATAACAGTGATAGCGATAATAATAATAGTAATAAGGATAATAATAATAATAGTTATAGTGCTAACAATAATAGAAATAAGGATAATAGTAATAGTTATAAGGATAACCACAAGAGTAATAGGGATAGTAATAATATAATAAGGATAATAGTAATAGTTATAGCGATAATAATAATAGTAAAAAGGGTAATAATAATAGTAATGAGGCTAATAATAATAGTTATAACGAGAATAATAATAGTAATAGGGATAATAATAACAATTATAACGATAATACTAATAGTATTAACGATCATAAAAATAGATATCAGGACAAAAACAAGAGTAATAGGGATAATAATAATAGTTATAGTGCTAGTACTAATGTGTAATAAGGATATAATAATAGTTATAAGGATAAAGACAAGAGTAATAGGGATAGTAATAATATAATAAGGATAATAATAACAGTCATAGCGATAATAATAATAGTAATAAGGATAATAATAATAGTTATAGTGCTAACAATAATAGAAATAAGGATAATAATAATAGTTATAAGGATACAGACAAGAGTAATAGGGATAGTAATAATAGAATAAGTATAATAATAACAGTCATAGCGATAATAATAATAGTAATAGTTATAGCGATAATAATAATAGTAATAAGGTTAATAATATTAGACATAGCGATAATAATAATAGTAATAAGGATAGAGACAAGAGTAATAGGGATAGTAATAATAGAATAAGGATAGTAATAACAGTCATGACGATAATAATAATAGTTATAGCGATAATAATAATAGTAATAAGGATAATAATAATAGTTATAGTGCGAATAATAATAGTAATAAGGATAAACATAAAAGTTATAGTGCTAATAATACTAGTAATAAGAATAATAATAAGAGCTATAGCAATAATAATAATAGTAATAGGGATAATAATAACAATTATAACGATAATACTAAAAGTATTAACGATCATAATAATAGATATAAGGACTAAAACAAGAGTAATAGGGATAATAATAATAGTTATAGTGCCGACAATAATAGTAATAAGGATTATGGTAATAGTTATAAGGATAAAGACAAGAGTAATAGGGATAGTAATAATGTAATAAGGATAATAATAACAGTCATACCGATAATAATAATAGTCATAAGGATAATAATAATAGTTATAAGGATAAAGACAAGAGTAATAGGGATAGTAATAATAGAATAAGGATAATAATAACAGTGATAGCGATAATAATAATAGTAATAAGGATAATAATAATAATAGTTATAGTGCTAACAATAATAGAAATAAGGATAATAGTAATAGTTATAAGGATAACCACAAGAGTAATAGGGATAGTAATAATATAATAAGGATAATAGTAATAGTTATAGCGATAATAATAATAGTAAAAAGGGTAATAATAATAGTAATGAGGCTAATAATAATAGTTATAACGATAATAATAATAGTAATAGGGATAATAATAACAATTATAACGATAATACTAATAGTATTAACGATCATAAAAATAGATATCAGGACAAAAACAAGAGTAATAGGGATAATAATAATAGTTATAGTGCTAGTACTAATGTGTAATAAGGATATAATAATAGTTATAAGGATAAAGACAAGAGTAATAGGGATAGTAATAATATAATAAGGATAATAATAACAGTCATAGCGATAATAATAATAGTAATAAGGATAATAATAATAGTTATAGTGCTAACAATAATAGAAATAAGGATAATAATAATAGTTATAAGGATACAGACAAGAGTAATAGGGATAGTAATAATGTAATAAGGATAATAATAACAGTCATACCGATAATAATAATAGTCATAAGGATAATAATAATAGTTATAAGGATAAAGACAAGAGTAATAGGGATAGTAATAATAGAATAAGGATAATAATAACAGTGATAGCGATAATAATAATAGTAATAAGGGTAATAATAATAGTTATAGTGCTACTAATAATAGAAATAAGGATAATAATAATAGTTATAAGGATAAAAACAAGAGTAATAGGGATAATAATAATAGTTATAGTGCTAACAATAGTAGTAATAAGGATTATAGTAATAGTTATAAGGATAAAGACAAGAGTAATAGGGATAGTAATAATATAATAAGGATAATAATAATAGATATAGCGATAATAATAATAGTAATAAGGGTAATAATAATAGTTATAGTGCTACTAATAATAGAAATAAGGATAATAATAATAGTTATAAGGATAACCATAAGAGTAATAGGGATAGTATTAATAGAATAAGGATAATAATAACAGTCATAGCGATAATATTAATAGTAATAAGGATCATAATAATAGTTATAGTGCCAACAATAATAGTAATTAGGATTATGGTAATAGTTATAAGGATAAAGACAAGAGTAATAGGGATAGTAATAATGTAATAAGGATAATAATAACAGTCATACCGATAATAATAATAGTCATAAGGATAATAATAATAGTTATAAGGATAAAGACAAGAGTAATAGGGATAGTAATAATATAATAAGGATAATAATAACAGTCATAGCAATAATATTAATAGTAATAAGGATCATAATAATAGTTATAGTGCTACTAATAATAGAAATAAGGATAATAATAATAGTTATAAGGATAAAAACAAGAGTAATAGGGATAATAATAATAGTTATAGTGCTAACAATAGTAGTAATAAGGATTATAGTAATAGTTATAAGGATAAAGACAAGAGTAATAGGGATAGTAATAATATAATAAGGATAATAATAATAGATATAGCGATAATAATAATAGTAATAAGGGTAATAATAATAGTTATAGTGCTACTAATAATAGAAATAAGGATAATAATAATAGTTATAAGGATAACCATAAGAGTAATAGGGATAGTATTAATAGAATAAGGATAATAATAACAGTCATAGCAATAATATTAATAGTAATAAGGATCATAATAATAGTTATAGTGCTAACAATAATAGTAATAGGGATTATAGTAATATTTATAAGGGTAAAGACAAGAGTAATAGGGATAGTAATAATAGTAATAGGGATAGTAATAATAGATATAGCGATAATAATAATAGTAATAAGGGTAATAATAATAGTTATAGTGCTACTAATAATAGAAATAAGGATAATAATAATAGTTATAAGGATAACCATAAGAGTAATAGGGATAGTATTAATAGAGTAAGGATAATAATAACAGTCATAGCGATAATATTAATAGTAATAATGATAGTAATAATAGCTATAAGGATAAAGACAAGAGTAATATGGATAATAATAATAGTAATATTGATAATAATATCAGTCATAGCGATAATAATAATAGTAATAAGGATAATAAAAATAGTTATATGGACAAAGACAAGAGTAATAGGGATAGTAATAATAGAATAACAATAATAATAACAGTTATAGCGATAATAATAATAGTAATAAGGATAATAATAATAGATATAGCGATAATAATAATAGTAATAAGGATAATAATAATAATAGTTATAGTGCTAACAATAATAGAAATAAGGATAATAGTAATAGTTATAAGGATAACCACAAGAGTAATAGGGATAGTAATAATATAATAAGGATAATAGTAATAGTTATAGCGATAATAATAATAGTAAAAAGGGTAATAATAATAGTAATGAGGCTAATAATAATAGTTATAACGATAATAATAATAGTAATAGGGATAATAATAACAATTATAACGATAATACTAATAGTATTAACGATCATAAAAATAGATATCAGGACAAAAACAAGAGTAATAGGGATAATAATAATAGTTATAGTGCTAGTACTAATGTGTAATAAGGATATAATAATAGTTATAAGGATAAAGACAAGAGTAATAGGGATAGTAATAATATAATAAGGATAATAATAACAGTCATAGCGATAATAATAATAGTAATAAGGATAATAATAATAGTTATAGTGCTAACAATAATAGAAATAAGGATAATAATAATAGTTATAAGGATACAGACAAGAGTAATAGGGATAGTAATAATGTAATAAGGATAATAATAACAGTCATACCGATAATAATAATAGTCATAAGGATAATAATAATAGTTATAAGGATAAAGACAAGAGTAATAGGGATAGTAATAATAGAATAAGGATAATAATAACAGTGATAGCGATAATAATAATAGTAATAAGGGTAATAATAATAGTTATAGTGCTACTAATAATAGAAATAAGGATAATAATAATAGTTATAAGGATAAAAACAAGAGTAATAGGGATAATAATAATAGTTATAGTGCTAACAATAGTAGTAATAAGGATTATAGTAATAGTTATAAGGATAAAGACAAGAGTAATAGGGATAGTAATAATATAATAAGGATAATAATAATAGATATAGCGATAATAATAATAGTAATAAGGGTAATAATAATAGTTATAGTGCTACTAATAATAGAAATAAGGATAATAATAATAGTTATAAGGATAACCATAAGAGTAATAGGGATAGTATTAATAGAATAAGGATAATAATAACAGTCATAGCGATAATATTAATAGTAATAAGGATCATAATAATAGTTATAGTGCCAACAATAATAGTAATTAGGATTATGGTAATAGTTATAAGGATAAAGACAAGAGTAATAGGGATAGTAATAATGTAATAAGGATAATAATAACAGTCATACCGATAATAATAATAGTCATAAGGATAATAATAATAGTTATAAGGATAAAGACAAGAGTAATAGGGATAGTAATAATATAATAAGGATAATAATAACAGTCATAGCAATAATATTAATAGTAATAAGGATCATAATAATAGTTATAGTGCTACTAATAATAGAAATAAGGATAATAATAATAGTTATAAGGATAAAAACAAGAGTAATAGGGATAATAATAATAGTTATAGTGCTAACAATAGTAGTAATAAGGATTATAGTAATAGTTATAAGGATAAAGACAAGAGTAATAGGGATAGTAATAATATAATAAGGATAATAATAATAGATATAGCGATAATAATAATAGTAATAAGGGTAATAATAATAGTTATAGTGCTACTAATAATAGAAATAAGGATAATAATAATAGTTATAAGGATAACCATAAGAGTAATAGGGATAGTATTAATAGAATAAGGATAATAATAACAGTCATAGCAATAATATTAATAGTAATAAGGATCATAATAATAGTTATAGTGCTAACAATAATAGTAATAGGGATTATAGTAATATTTATAAGGGTAAAGACAAGAGTAATAGGGATAGTAATAATAGTAATAGGGATAGTAATAATAGATATAGCGATAATAATAATAGTAATAAGGGTAATAATAATAGTTATAGTGCTACTAATAATAGAAATAAGGATAATAATAATAGTTATAAGGATAACCATAAGAGTAATAGGGATAGTATTAATAGAGTAAGGATAATAATAACAGTCATAGCGATAATATTAATAGTAATAATGATAGTAATAATAGCTATAAGGATAAAGACAAGAGTAATATGGATAATAATAATAGTAATATTGATAATAATATCAGTCATAGCGATAATAATAATAGTAATAAGGATAATAAAAATAGTTATATGGACAAAGACAAGAGTAATAGGGATAGTAATAATAGAATAACAATAATAATAACAGTTATAGCGATAATAATAATAGTAATAAGGATAATAATAATAGATATAGCGATAATAATAATAGTAATAAGGGTAATAATAATAGTTATAGTGCTACTAATAATAGAAATAAGGATAATAATAATAGTTATAGCGATAATAATAATAGTAATAGGGATAATAATAACAATTATAACGATAATACTAATGTTATTAACGATCATAATAATAGATATAAGGACAAAAACAAGAGTAATAGGGATAATAATAATAGTTATAGTGCTAACAATAATAGTAATAAGGATTATAGTAATAGTTATAAGTATAAAGACAAGAGTAATAGGGATAGTAACAATATAATAAGGATAATAATAATAGATATAGCGATAATAATAATAGTAATAAGGGTAATAATAATAGTTATAGTGCTACTAATAATAGAAATAGGGATTATAGTAATAGTTATAAGGATAAAGACAAGAGTAATAGGGATAGTAATAATAGTAATAAGGATAATAATAATAGATATACCGATAATAATAATAGTCCAAAGGATAATAATAATAGTTATAAGGATAAAGACAGGAGTAATAGGGATAGTAATAATAGAATAAGGATAATAATAACAGTGATAGCGATAATAATAATAGTAATAATGATCATAATAATAGTTATAGTGCTAACAATAATAGTAATAGGGATTATAGTAATAGTTATAAGGATAAAGACAAGAGTAATAGGGATAGTAATAATAGTAATAAGGATAATAATAATAGATATAGCGATAATAATAATAGTAATAAGGGTAATAATAATAGTTATAGTGCTACTAATAATAGAAATAAGGATAATAATAATAGTTATAAGGATAACCATAAGAGTAATAGGGATAGTAATAATAGAATAAGGATAATAATAACAGTGATAGCGATAATAATAATAGTAATAAGGATCATAATAATAGTTATAGTGCTAACAATAATAGTAATAGGGATTATAGTAATAGTTATAATGATAAAGACAAGAGTAATATGGATAGTAATAATAGTAATAAGGATAATAATAATAGATATAGCGATAATAATAATAGTAATAAGGGTAATAATAATAGTTATAGTGCTACTAATAATAGAAATAAGGATAATAATAATAGTTATAAGGATAACCATAAGAGTAATAGGGATAGTATTAATAGAGTAAGGATAATAATAACAGTCATAGCGATAATATTAATAGTAATAATGATAGTAATAATAGCTATAAGGATAAAGACAAGAGTAATATGGATAATAATAATAGTAATATTGATAATAATATCAGTCATAGCGATAATAATAATAGTAATAAGGATAATAAAAATAGTTATATGGACAAAGACAAGAGTAATAGGGATAGTAATAATAGAATAACAATAATAATAACAGTTATAGCGATAATAATAATAGTAATAAGGATAATAATAATAGATATAGCGATAATAATAATAGTAATAAGGGTAATAATAATAGTTATAGTGCTACTAATAATAGAAATAAGGATAATAATAATAGTTATAGCGATAATAATAATAGTAATAGGGATAATAATAATAATTATAACGATAATACTAATGTTATTAACGATCATAATAATAGATATAAGGACAAAAACAAGAGTAATAGGGATAATAATAATAGTTATAGTGCTAACAATAGTAGTAATAAGGATTATAGTAATAGTTATAAGGATAAAGACAAGAGTAATAGGGATAGTAATAATATAATAAGGATAATAATAATAGATATAGCGATAATAATAATAGTAATAACGGTAATAATAATAGTTATAGTGCTACTAATAATAGAAATAAGGATAATAATAATAGTTATAAGGATAACCATAAGAGTAATAGGGATAGTATTAATAGAATAAGGATAATAATAACAGTCATAGCGATAATATTAATAGTAATAAGGATCATAATAATAGTTATAGTGCCAACAATAATAGTAATTAGGATTATGGTAATAGTTATAAGGATAAAGACAAGAGTAATAGGGATAGTAATAATGTAATAAGGATAATAATAACAGTCATACCGATAATAATAATAGTCATAAGGATAATAATAATAGTTATAAGGATAAAGACAAGAGTAATAGGGATAGTAATAATATAATAAGGATAATAATAACAGTCATAGCAATAATATTAATAGTAATAAGGATCATAATAATAGTTATAGTGCTACTAATAATAGAAATAAGGATAATAATAATAGTTATAAGGATAAAAACAAGAGTAATAGGGATAATAATAATAGTTATAGTGCTAACAATAGTAGTAATAAGGATTATAGTAATAGTTATAAGGATAAAGACAAGAGTAATAGGGATAGTAATAATATAATAAGGATAATAATAATAGATATAGCGATAATAATAATAGTAATAAGGGTAATAATAATAGTTATAGTGCTACTAATAATAGAAATAAGGATAATAATAATAGTTATAAGGATAACCATAAGAGTAATAGGGATAGTATTAATAGAATAAGGATAATAATAACAGTCATAGCAATAATATTAATAGTAATAAGGATCATAATAATAGTTATAGTGCTAACAATAATAGTAATAGGGATTATAGTAATATTTATAAGGGTAAAGACAAGAGTAATAGGGATAGTAATAATAGTAATAGGGATAGTAATAATAGATATAGCGATAATAATAATAGTAATAAGGGTAATAATAATAGTTATAGTGCTACTAATAATAGAAATAAGGATAATAATAATAGTTATAAGGATAACCATAAGAGTAATAGGGATAGTATTAATAGAGTAAGGATAATAATAACAGTCATAGCGATAATATTAATAGTAATAATGATAGTAATAATAGCTATAAGGATAAAGACAAGAGTAATATGGATAATAATAATAGTAATATTGATAATAATATCAGTCATAGCGATAATAATAATAGTAATAAGGATAATAAAAATAGTTATATGGACAAAGACAAGAGTAATAGGGATAGTAATAATAGAATAACAATAATAATAACAGTTATAGCGATAATAATAATAGTAATAAGGATAATAATAATAGATATAGCGATAATAATAATAGTAATAAGGGTAATAATAATAGTTATAGTGCTACTAATAATAGAAATAAGGATAATAATAATAGTTATAGCGATAATAATAATAGTAATAGGGATAATAATAACAATTATAACGATAATACTAATGTTATTAACGATCATAATAATAGATATAAGGACAAAAACAAGAGTAATAGGGATAATAATAATAGTTATAGTGCTAACAATAATAGTAATAAGGATTATAGTAATAGTTATAAGTATAAAGACAAGAGTAATAGGGATAGTAACAATATAATAAGGATAATAATAATAGATATAGCGATATAATAATAGTAATAAGGGTAATAATAATAGTTATAGTGCTACTAATAATAGAAATAGGGATTATAGTAATAGTTATAAGGATAAAGACAAGAGTAATAGGGATAGTAATAATAGTAATAAGGATAATAATAATAGATATACCGATAATAATAATAGTCCAAAGGATAATAATAATAGTTATAAGGATAAAGACAGGAGTAATAGGGATAGTAATAATAGAATAAGGATAATAATAACAGTGATAGCGATAATAATAATAGTAATAATGATCATAATAATAGTTATAGTGCTAACAATAATAGTAATAGGGATTATAGTAATAGTTATAAGGATAAAGACAAGAGTAATAGGGATAGTAATAATAGTAATAAGGATAATAATAATAGATATAGCGATAATAATAATAGTAATAAGGGTAATAATAATAGTTATAGTGCTACTAATAATAGAAATAAGGATAATAATAATAGTTATAAGGATAACCATAAGAGTAATAGGGATAGTAATAATAGAATAAGGATAATAATAACAGTGATAGCGATAATAATAATAGTAATAAGGATCATAATAATAGTTATAGTGCTAACAATAATAGTAATAGGGATTATAGTAATAGTTATAATGATAAAGACAAGAGTAATATGGATAGTAATAATAGTAATAAGGATAATAATAATAGATATAGCGATAATAATAATAGTAATAAGGGTAATAATAATAGTTATAGTGCTACTAATAATAGAAATAAGGATAATAATAATAGTTATAAGGATAACCATAAGAGTAATAGGGATAGTATTAATAGAGTAAGGATAATAATAACAGTCATAGCGATAATATTAATAGTAATAATGATAGTAATAATAGCTATAAGGATAAAGTCAAGAGTAATATGGATAATAATAATAGTAATATTGATAATAATATCAGTCATAGCGATAATAATAATAGTAATAAGGATAATAAAAATAGTTATATGGACAAAGACAAGAGTAATAGGGATAGTAATAATAGAATAACAATAATAATAACAGTTATAGCGATAATAATAATAGTAATAAGGATAATAATAATAGATATAGCGATAATAATAATAGTAATAAGGGTAATAATAATAGTTATAGTGCTACTAATAATAGAAATAAGGATAATAATAATAGTTATAGCGATAATAATAATAGTAATAGGGATAATAATAACAATTATAACGATAATACTAATGTTATTAACGATCATAATAATAGATATAAGGACAAAAACAAGAGTAATAGGGATAATAATAATAGTTATAGTGCTAACAATAATAGTAATAAGGATTATAGTAATAGTTATAAGTATAAAGACAAGAGTAATAGGGATAGTAACAATATAATAAGGATAATAATAATAGATATAGCGATAATAATAATAGTAATAAGGGTAATAATAATAGTTATAGTGCTACTAATAATAAAAATAGGGATTATAGTAATAGTTATAAGGATAAAGACAAGAGTAATAGGGATAGTAATAATAGTAATAAGGATAATAATAATAGATATACCGATAATAATAATAGTCCAAAGGATAATAATAATAGTTATAAGGATAAAGACAGGAGTAATAGGGATAGTAATAATAGAATAAGGATAATAATAACAGTGATAGCGATAATAATAATAGTAATAA
>CAMAOC010000228.1:0-89354 GCA_945859555.1 Megachile ligniseca
ATTATTATCCTTATTCTATTGTTACAATCCTTATTCCACCTGTCTTTATCCTTATAACTATTATTATTATCCTTATTACTATTATTATTATCGCTATAACTGTTATTATTATCCATATTCTATTGTTATATCCGTATTCCTCTTGTCTTTATCCTTATAACTATTATTACTATCCTTATTACTATTATTATTATCGCTATAACTGTTATTAGTATTCTTATTACTATTATTATTATCCCTATTATTCTTGTCTTTATCCTTATAACTAATATTATTATCCTTATTATTATTATTATTATTATCGCTATGACTGTTATTATTATCCTTATTACTATTATTCTTGTCGCTGTAACTGTTATTATTATCCTTATTCTATTGTTACAATCCTTATTCCACCTGTCTTTATCCTTATAACTATTATTATTATCCTTATTACTATTATTATTATCGCTATAACTGTTATTATTATCCATATTCTATTGTTATATCCGTATTCCTCTTGTCTTTATCCTTATAACTATTATTATTATCATTATTACTATTATTATTATCGCTATAACTATTATTATTATCCTTATTACTATTATTATTATCGCTATAACTATTATTATTATCCTTATTACTATTATTATTATCGCTATAACTATTATTATTTTTATCCTCATTACTATTATTCTTGTCGCTGTAACTGTTATTATTATCCTTATTCTATTGTTACTATCCGTATTACTCTTGTCTTTATCCTGATAACTATTATTACTATCCTTATTACTATTATTATTATCGCTATATCTGTTATAATTATTCTTATTACTATTATTATTATCCGTATTTCTCTAGTCTTTATCCATATAACTATTATTATTATCCTTATTACTATTATTATTATCGCTACAACTATTATTATTATTCTTATTACTATTATTATTATCGCTATAACTGTTATTATTATTCTTATTACTATTATTATCATCCCTATTTTTCTTGTCTTTATCCTTATAACTATTATTATTAACCTTATTACTATTATTATTATCGCTATAGCCGTTATTATTATCCTTACTACTATTATTTATATCGCTGTAACAGTTATTATTATTCTTGTAACTATTATTATTATCGCTATAACTGTTATTATTATTCTTATTACTATTATTATCATCCCTATTATTCTTGTCTTTATCCTTATAACTATTATTATTAACCTTATTACTATTATTATTATCGCTATAGCCGTTATTATTATCCTTACTACTATTATTTATATCGCTGTAACAGTTATTATTATTCTTATTACTATTATTATTATCCCTATTCCTCATGTCTTCATCCTTATAACTATTATTATAATCCTTATTACTATTATTATTATCGCTATAACTATTATTATTATCCTTATTACTATTATTCTTGTCGCTGTAACTGTTATTATTATCCTTATTCTATTGTTACTATCCGTATTACTCTTGTCTTTATCCTGATAACTATTATTACTGTCCTTATTACTATTATTATTATCGCTATGACTATTATTATTATCCTTATTATTATTATTATTATCGCTATAACTGTTATTATTATACCTATTACTATTGTTACTATCCCTATTCCTATTACTATTATCATTATCCCTATTCCTCATGTCTTCATCCTTATAACTATTATTATTATCCTTATTATTATTATTATTATCGCTATAACTGTTATTATTTTCCTTATTCTATTGATACTATCCGTATTACTCTTGCCTTTATCCTTATTACTATTATTATTATCGCTATATCTGTTATTAGTATTCTTATTACTATTATTATTATCCCTATTATTCTTGTCTTTATCCTTATAACTATTATTATTATCCTTATTATTATTATTATTATTCTCGCTATGACTGTTATTATTATCCTTATTACTATTATTCTTGTCGCTGTAACTGTTATTATTATCCTTATTCTATTGTTACAATCCTTATTCCACCTGTCTTTATCCTTATCACTATTATTATTATCCTTATTACTATTATTATTATCGCTATAACTGTTATTATTATCCATATTCTATTGTTATATCCGTATTCCTCTTGTCTTTATCCTTATAACTATTATTACTATCCTTATTACTATTATTATTATCGCTATAACTGTTATTAGTATTCTTATTACTATTATTATTATCCCTATTATTCTTGTCTTTATCCTTATAACTAATATTATTATCCTTATTATTATTATTATTATTCTCGCTATGACTGTTATTATTATCCTTATTACTATTATTCTTGTCGCTGTAACTGTTATTATTATCCTTATTCTATTGTTACAATCCTTATTCCACCTGTCTTTATCCTTATAACTATTATTATTATCCTTATTACTATTATTATTATCGCTATAACTGTTATTATTATCCATATTCTATTGTTATATCCGTATTCCTCTTGTCTTTATCCTTATAACTATTATTACTATCCTTATTACTATTATTATTATCGCTATAACTGTTATTATTATCCATATTCTATTGTTATATCCATATTCCTCTTGTCTTTATCCTTATAACTATTATTATTATCATTATTACTATTATTATTATCGCTATAACTATTATTATTATCCTTATTACTATTATTATTAACGCTATAACTATTATTATTATCCTTATTACTATTATTATTATCGCTATAACTATTATTATTTTTATCCTTATTACTATTATTCTTGTCGCTGTAACTGTTATTATTATCCTTATTCTATTGTTACTATCCGTATTACTCTTGTCTTTATCCTGATAACTATTATTACTATCCTTATTACTATTACTATTATCGCTATATCTGTTATAATTATTCTTATTACTATTATTATTATCCGTATTTCTCTTGTCTTTATCCTTATAACTATTATTATTATCCTTATTACTATTATTATTATCGCTACAACTATTCTTATTATTCTTATTACTATTATTATTATCGCTATAACTATTATTATTATCCTTATTACTATTATTATTATCGCTATAACTGCTATTATTATCCTCATTACTATCATTACTATCGCTACAACTATTATTATTAATCGTTATTACTATTATTATTATCGCTATAACTGTTATTATTATCCATATTCTATTGTTATATCCGTATTCCTCTGGTCTTTATCCTTATAACTATTATTATTATCATTATTACTATTATTATTATCGCTATAACTATTATTATTATCCTTATTACTATTATTATTATCGCTATAACTATTATTATTTTTATCCTTATTACTATTATTCTTGTCGCTGTAACTGTTATTATTATCCTTATTCTATTGTTACTATCCGTATTACTCTTGTCTTTATCCTGATAACTATTATTACTATCCTTATTACTATTATTATTATCGCTATATCTGTTATAATTATTCTTATTACTATTATTATTATCCGTATTTCTCTAGTCTTTATCCATATAACTATTATTATTATCCTTATTACTATTATTATTATCGCTACAACTATTATTATTATTCTTATTACTATTATTATTGCCGCTATAACTGTTATTATTATTCTTATTACTATTATTATCATCCCTATTTTTCTTGTCTTTATCCTTATAACTATTATTATTAACCTTATTACTATTATTATTATCGCTATAGCTGTTATTATTATCCTTACTACTATTATTTATATCGCTATAACATTTATTATTATTCTTGTAACTATTATTATTATCGCTATAACTGTTATTATTATTCTTATTACTATTATTATCATCCCTATTATTCTTGTCTTTATCCTTATAACTATTATTATTAACCTTATTACTATTATTATTATCGCTATAGCCGTTATTATTATCCTTACTACTATTATTTATATCGCTGTAACAGTTATTATTATTCTTGTAACTATTATTATTATCGCTATAACTGTTATTATTATTCTTATTACTATTATTATTATCCCTATTCCTCATGTCTTCATCCTTATAACTATTATTATAATCCTTATTACTATTATTATTATCGCTATAACTATTATTATTATCCTTATTACTATTATTCTTGTCGCTGTAACTGTTATTATTATCCTTATTCTATTGTTACTATCCGTATTACTCTTGTCTTTATCCTGATAACTATTATTACTATCCTTATTACTATTATTATTATCGCTATAACTGTTATTATTATCCATATTCTATTGTTATATCCGTATTACTCTTGTCTTTATCCTTATAACTATTATTATTATCCTTATTACTATTATTTATATCGCTATAACTGTTATTATTATTCGTATTGCTATTACTATTATCGCTATAACTGTTATTGTTATCCTTATTCCATTATTACTATCCGTATTACTCTTTTCTTTATCCTTATAACTATTATTCGTCTACATCTTACTATCATTATTATCGCTATGAATGTTATTATTATCATTATTACTGTTATAATTATTCTTATTACTATTATTATTATCCCTATTCCTCATGTCTTCATCCTTATAACTATTATTATCATCCTTATTATTATTTTTATTATCGCTATAACTGTTATTATTATTCTTATTACTATTATTATTATCCCTATTCCTCATGTCTTCATCCTTATAACAATTATTATTATCCTTATTATTATTATTATTATCGCTATAGCTGTTATTATTATCCTTACTACTATTATTTATATCGCTATAACAGTTATTATTATTCTTGTAACTATTATTATTATCGCTATAACTGTTATTATTATTCTTATTACTATTATTATTATCCCTATTCCTCATGTCTTCATCCTTATAACTATTATTATTATCCCTATTATTATTATTATTATCGCTATAACTGTTATTATTATCCTTATTCTATTGTTACTATCCTTATTCCTCTTGTCTTTATCCTTATAACTATTATTATTATCCTTATTACTATTATTATTATCGCTATAACTATTATTATTATCCTTATTACTATTATTCTTGTCGCTGTAACTGTTATTATTATCCTTATTCTATTGTTATTATCCGTATTACTCTTGCCTTTATCCTTATTACTATTATTATTATCGCTATAACTGTTATTATTATACCTATTACTATTATTACTATCCGTATTCCTATTACTATTATTATTATCTCTATTCATCTTGTCTTTATCCTTTTAACTATTATTATTATCCTTATTACTATCATTACTATCGCTACAACTATTATTATTAATCGTTATTTCTATTATTATTATCGCTATAACTGTTATTATTATCCATATTCTATTGTTATATCCGTATCCCTCTTGTCTTTTTCCTTATAACTATTATTATTATCATTATTACTATTATTATTATCTCTATAACTATTATTATTATCCTTATTACTATTATTATTATCGCTATAACAATTATTATTTTTATCCTTATTACTATTATTCTTGTCGCTGTAACTGTTATTATTATCCTTATTCTATTGTTATTATCCGTATTACTCTTGCCTTTATCCTTATTACTATTATTATTATCGCTATAACTGTTATTATTATACCTATTACTATTATTAGTATCCCTATTCCTATTACTATTATTATTATCTCTATTCCTCTTGTCTTTATCCTTATAACTATTATTATTATCATTACTACTATTATTATTATCGCTATAACTATTATTATTATCCTTATTACTATTATTATTATCGCTATAACTATTATTATTTTTATCCTTATTACTATTAATCTTGTCGCTGTAACTGTTATTATTATCCTTATTCTATTGTTACTATCCGTATTACTCTTGTCTTTATCCTTATAACTATTATTATTATCCTTATTACTATTATTTATATCGCTATAACTGTTATTATTATTCGTATTACTATTACTATTATCGCTATAACTGTTATTATTATCCTTATTCCATTATTACTATCCGTATTACTCTTCTCTTTATCCTTCTAACTATTATTCGTATACATCTTACTATCATTATTATCGCTATGAATGTTATGATTATCATTATTACTGTTATAATTATTCTTATTACTATTATTATTATCCGTATTTCTCTTGTCTTTATCCTTATAACTATTATTATTATCCTTATTACTATTATTATTATCGCTACAACTATTATTATTATTCTTATTACTATTATTATTATCGCTATAACTGTTATTATTATTCTTATTACTATTATTATCATCCCTATTTTTCTTGTCTTTATCCTTATAACTATTATTATTATCCTTATTACTATTATTATTATCGCTATAGCTGTTATTATTATCCTTACTACTATTATTTATATCGCTATAACAGTTATTATTATTCTTGTAACTATTATTATTATCGCTATAACTGTTATTATTATTCTTATTACTATTATTATTATCCCTATTCCTCTTGTCTTTATCCTTATAACTATTATTATTATCCTTATTACTATTATTATTATCGCTATAACTATTATTATTATCCTTATTACTATTATTCTTGTCGCTGTAACTGTTATTATTATCCTTATTCTATTGTTATTATCCGTATTATTCTTGCCTTTATCCTTATTACTATTATTATTATCGCTATAACTGTTATTATTATACCTATTACTCTTATTACTATCCGTATTCCTATTACTATTATTATTATCTCTATTCATCTTGTCTTTATCCTTTTAACTATTATTATTATCCTTATTACTATTATTATTATCGCTATAACTGTTATTAGTATTCTTATTACTATTACTATTATCGCTATAACTATTATTATTATCCTTATTACTATTATTATTATCGCTATAACTGTTATTATTATCCTTTGTAACGAGGCACACTTTGACCTCGTTACGAATGGCCACCAGGCCCGCCGGCCTCCCTCCTCCGCCCAGCGACACCCCAGCCGCTGGGGCAGTGTGGAGGGATGGATGTGTTGCTAATGTTTTTTTTTTGTTTGTTGTTTTGTGTTCGCGCGGCCCTCCCACTCTTTCCCCCCCCCCCCCCCCCCCCTCCAGCAGGAGCGCCATGGAAGAGGAGCCCGTGTCCCCGGTTGCAACGGGAACCTCCACCCGAGTGACGGAGGCGCGGGATGGGTCCACCGGAAGAAAGACGCCGCCGGCTGTCCGGTCGCCGAGCCACCCCGTCTGCTGCCGCGGGGGCGACCGGCAGCCCACCACCAGAGGATGCCAGGCCTGGGGACAAGCCACCCCCAGCCACCACCCGAAGGGGGCCCCAGGACCTGGCCGACAAAGGATGCGCGGTGGCCCATCCCCAACACCGAAATCCTCGGGGTGGGGGAACCCCGCGCACCGGGAGACCGGGCGGAAGATCGAGATCGATTCGCGAAGCGATTGTCAAGCGAGCCGCGATCGTGCGAGACCGAGTTCATTTTCCTTTTTTGCTTTACGAACGTTTCAAGTTTTCCGTTTTTTCTTATATCGTTTCTTTTCGTTCCCTTTTCTAGTTTTTCCGTTCCTTTCTCTTTTGTCTTTTGCGTTTACGGTTTGTTTTGGTTTTGAGTGATTCCGTTTTTTGTTGTGTTCCGTGCCGATATCGAGAAGGCGTCCACCTCCATCATCTGCAAAGGTAGGACCCTTTTCTTTTTGGGATTGCATCCCGGCGCACTCCGCCGTGCGTTTTTTTTGTGAGTGTGCGTGTGTGCGGGTGGTACCTCGCGGTAGGACCACCAGCCCCGGCGACTGGGACCCGAGAGGCCGCGCTTCGTTCGCGTTCGCGCCGATTTTTCCGCGCCTCCGTGCCGCGTTGCGCCGCGCGCCCGTAATTCTCGTTACCTTTTTCTTTTGTATTTTGGGTTTTAGGACCAGCGTCCCCTTTCTGTCCACACCACAGAGAGGGTGTGCTCCCCTTACGCGTGCGTCCGATATCGGTTGTTCCGTACCGCGTTTTCTTTGTATCGTGAGCCCCCGCGTCGCGAAACCCTTCTCGCGATTGGCGACTGCGTACCCTCCTCCCGACCGTACGTTGTACCGCGAGGGGCTCAGAATTTTTGAGATCGTCGCGGCCTATTTCGGCCAGAATAAAGTTTATCGTTACCCAATACTCGCGGGTCATTTATTTTCTTTTTACCGACCCCCTCTGAGTTTCGCTCCCGAACGAGCTGCCGGAAGGGCGTATTCCCTGGACGAGTGCTTACGCACTGGCGCCCGGATTAAAAATCGTCCGTGGATTGTAGACTTCGGTAAGCGGAGGGCCACTTTCCCTGGTCGCCCTCCCCCGCAGGGAATTTTTCTTTCGTTCCCTGAACCGATACGTCACACCTTATTTCTATCGCTACAACTATTATTATTAATCGTTATTACTATTATTATTATCGCTATAACTGTTATTATTATCCATATTCTATTGTTATATCCGTATTCCTCTTGTCTTTTTCCTTATAACTATTATTATTATCATTATTACTATTATTATTATCTCTATAACTATTATTATTATCCTTATTACTATTATTATTATCGCTATAACTATTATTATTTTTATCCTTATTACTATTATTCTTGTCGCTGTAACTGTTATTATTATCCTTATTCTATTGTTACTATCCGTATTACTCTTGTCTCTATCCTGATAACTATTATTACTATCCTCATTACTATTATTATTATCGCTATAACTGTTATTATTATCCATATTCTGTTGTTATATCCGTATTACTCTTGTCTTTATCCTTATAACTATTATTATTTACCTTATTACTATTATTATTATCGCTATAGCTGTTATTATTATCCTTACTACAATTATTTATATCGCTATAACAGTTATTATTATTCTTGTAACTATTATTATTATCGCTATAACTGTTATTATTATTCTTATTACTATTATTATTATCCTTATTCCTCATGTCTTCATCCTTATAACTATTATTATCATCCTAATTATTACTATTATTATCGCTATAACTGTTATCATTATTCTTATTACTATTATTATTATCCCTATTCCTCATGTCTTCATC
Organism: Megachile ligniseca; assembly: GCA_945859555.1. Classification (NCBI taxonomy): domain Eukaryota; kingdom Metazoa; phylum Arthropoda; class Insecta; order Hymenoptera; family Megachilidae; genus Megachile; species Megachile ligniseca. The sequence goes on from CAMAOC010000228.1 coordinate 8,972, forward strand.
CTTATAACTATTATTATTATCCTTATTATTATTATTATTATCGCTATAACTGTTATTATTATCCTTATTCTATTGTTACTATCCGTATTACTCTTGTCTTTATCCTGAAAGCTATTATTAGTATCCTTATTACTATTATTATTATCGCTATATCTGTTATTATTATTCTTATTACTATTATTATTATCCCTATTCCACATGTCTTCATCCTTATAACTATTATAATTATCCTTATTACTATTATTATTATCGCTACAACTATTATTATTATTCTTATTACTATTATTATTATCGCTATAACTGTTATTATTATTCTTATTACTATTATTATCATCCCTATTTTTCTTGTCTTTATCCTTATAACTATTATTATTAACCTTATTACTATTATTATTATCGCTATAGCTGTTATTATTATCCTTACTACTATTATTTATATCGCTATAACAGTTATTATTATTCTTGTAACTATTATTATTATCGCTATAATGGTTATTATTATTCTTATTACTATTATTATTATCCCTATTCCTCATGTCTTCATCCTTATAACTATTATTATCATCCTTATTATTATTATTATTATCGCTATAACTGTTATTATTATTCTTACTACTATTATTATTATCCCTATTCCTCATGTCTTCATCCTTATAACTATTATTATTATCCCTATTATTATTATTATTATCGCTATAACTGTTATTATTATCCTTATTCTATTGTTACTATCCTTATTCCTCTTGTCTTTATCCTTATAACTATTATTATTATCCTTATTACTATTATTATTATCGCTATAACTATTATTATTATCCTTATTACTATTATTCTTGTCGCTGTAACTGTTATTATTATCCTTATTCTATTGTTACCATCCGTATTACTCTTGCCTTTATCCTTATTACTATTATTATTATCGCTATAACTGTTATTATTATCCTTATTACTATTATTATTATCGCTACTACTATTATTATTAATCGTTATTACTATTATTATTATCGCTATAACTGTTATTATTATCCATATTCTATTGTTATATCCGTATTACTCTTGTCTTTATCCTTATAACTATTATTATTATCCTTATTACTATTATTATTATCGCTATAACTATTATTATTAACCTTATTACTATTATTATTATCGCTATAACTGTTATTATTATCCTTATTACTATCATTACTATCGCTACAACTATTATTATTAATCGTTATTACTATTATTATTATCGCTATAACTGTTATTATTATCCATATTCTATTGTTATATCCGTATTACTCTTGACTTTATCCTTATAACTATTATTATTATCATTATTACTATTATTATTATCTCTATAACTGTTATTATTATCCTTATTCTATTGATACTATCCTTATTCCTCTTGTCTTTATCCTTATAACTATTATTATTATCCTTATTACTATTATTAATATCGCTATAACTATTATTATTTTTATCCTTATTACTATTATTCTTGTCGCTGTAACTGTTATTATTATCCTTATTCTATTGTTACTACCCGTATTACTCTTGTCTTTATCCTGATAACTATTATTAGTATCCTTATTACTATTATCAGTATCGCTATATCTGTTATTATTATTCTTATTACTATTATTATTATCCCTATTCCTCATGTCTTCATCCTTATAACTATTATTATTATCCTTATTATTATTATTATTATCGCTATAACTGTTATTATTATCCTTATTCTATTGTTACTATCCGTATTACTCTTGAGTTTATCCTTATTACTATTATTATTATCGCTATAACTGTTATTATTATCCTTATTACTATTATTATTATCGCTAGGACTGTTACTCTTATTCTTATTACTATTATTATTATCCCTATTCCTCATGTCTTCATCCTTATAACTATTATTATTATCCTTATTATTATTATTATTATCGCTATAACTGTTATTATTATCCTTATTCTATTGTTACCATCCGTATTACTCTTGCGTTTATCCTTATTACTATTATTATTATCGCTATAACTGTTATTATTATCCTTATTACTATTATTAATATCGCTATAACTGTTATTATTATCCTTATTCTATTGCTACAATCCGTATTACTCTTGTCTTTATCCTGACAACTATTATTACTATTCTTATTACTATTATTATTATCGCTATGACTGTTATTATTATTCTTATTACTATTATTATTATCCCTATTCCTCATGTCTTCATCCTTATAACTATTATTATTATCCTTATTATTATTATTATTATCGCTATAACTGTTATTATTATCCATATTCTATTGTTATATCCGTATTACTCTTTTCTTTAACCTTATAACTATTATTATTATCCTTATTACTATTATTATTATCGCTATAACTATTATTATTATCCTTATTACTATCATTATTATCGCTATAACTGTTATTATTATCCTTATTACTATTATTACTATCGCTACAACTATTATTATTAATCGTTATTACTATTATTATTATCGCTATAACTGTTATTATTATCCATATTCTATTGTTATATCCGTATTACTCTTGTCTTTATCCTTATAACTATTATTATTATCCTTATTACTATTATTATTATCGCTATAACTATTATTATTTTTATCCTTATTACTATTATTCTTGTCGCTGTAACTGTTATTATTATCCTTATTCTACTGTTACTATCCGTATTACTCTTGATTTTATCCTTATTACTATTATTATTATCGCTATAACTGTTACTATTATCCTTATTACTATTATTATTATCGCTAGGACTGTTATTCTTATTCTTATTACTATTATTATTATCTCTATTCCTCATGTCTTCATCCTTATAACTATTATTATTATCCTTATTATTATTATTATTATCGCTATAACTGTTATAATTATCCTTATTCTATTGTTACCATCCGTATTACTCTTGCGTTTATCCTTATTACTATTATTATTACCGCTATAACTGTTATTATTAACCTTATTACTACTATTATTATCGCTATAGCTGTTATTATTATCCTTACTACTATTATTTATATCGCTGTAACAGTTATTATTATTCTTGAAACTATTATTATTATCGCTATAACTGTTATTATTATTCTTATTACTATTATTATTATCCCTATTCCTCATGTCTTCATCCTTATAACTATTATTATCATCCTTATTATTATTATTATTATTATCGCTATAACTGTTATTATTATTCTTATTACTATTATTATTATCCCTATTCCTCATGTCTTCATCCTTATAACTATTATTATTATCCTTATTATTATTATTATTATCGCTATAACTGTTATTATTATCCTTATTCTATTGTTACTATCCTTATTCCTCTTGTCTTTATCCTTATTACTATTATTCTTGTCGCTGTAACTGTTATTATTATCCTTATTCTATTGTTACCGTATTACTCTTGTCTTTATCCTGATAACTATTATTATTATCCTTATTACTATTATTATTATCGCTATAACTGTTATTATTATCCTTACTACTATTATTTATATCGCTATAACATTTATTATTATTCTTGTAACTATTATTATTATCGCTATAACTGTTATTATTATTCATATTACTATTATTATCATCCCTATTATTCTTGTCTTTATCCTTATAACTATTATTATTAACCTTATTACTATTATTATTATCGCTATAGCTGTTATTATTATCCTTGCTACTATTATTTATATCGCTGTAACAGTTATTATTATTCTTGTAACTATTATTATTATCGCTATAACTGTTATTATTATTCTTATTACTATTATTATTATCCCTATTCCTCATGTCTTCATCCTTATAACTATTATTATCATCCTTATTATTATTATTATTATCGCTATAACTGTTATCATTATTCTTATTACTATTATTATTATCCCTATTCCTCATGCCTTCATCCTTATAACTATTATTATTATCCTTATTATTATTATTATTATCGCTATAACTGTTATTATTATCCTTATTCTATTGTTACTATCCGTATTACTCTTGTCTTTATCCTGAAAGCTATTATTAGTATCCTTATTACTATTATTATTATCGCTATATCTGTTATTATTATTCTTATTACTATTATTATTATCCCTATTCCACATGTCTTCATCCTTATAACTATTATAATTATCCTTATTACTATTATTATTATCGCTACAACTATTATTATTATTCTTATTACTATTATTATTATCGCTATAACTGTTATTATTATTCTTATTACTATTATTATCATCCCTATTTTTCTTGTCTTTATCCTTATAACTATTATTATTAACCTTATTACTATTATTATTATCGCTATAGCTGTTATTATTATCCTTACTACTATTATTTATATCGCTATAACAGTTATTATTATTCTTGTAACTATTATTATTATCGCTATAATGGTTATTATTATTCTTATTACTATTATTATTATCCCTATTCCTCATGTCTTCATCCTTATAACTATTATTATCATCCTTATTATTATTATTATTATCGCTATAACTGTTATTATTATTCTTATTACTATTATTATTATCCCTATTCCTCATGTCTTCATCCTTATAACTATTATTATTATCCCTATTATTATTATTATTATCGCTATAACTGTTATTATTATCCTTATTCTATTGTTACTATCCTTATTCCTCTTGTCTTTATCCTTATAACTATTATTATTATCCTTATTACTATTATTATTATCGCTATAACTATTATTATTATCCTTATTACTATTATTCTTGTCGCTGTAACTGTTATTATTATCCTTATTCTATTGTTATTATCCGTATTACTCTTGCCTTTATCCTTATTACTATTATTATTATCGCTATAACTGTTATTATTATCCTTATTACTATTATTATTATCGCTACTACTATTATTATTAATCGTTATTACTATTATTATTATCGCTATAACTGTTATTATTATCCATATTCTATTGTTATATCCGTATTCCTCTTGTCTTTTTCCTTATAACTATTATTATTATCATTATTACTATTATTATTATCTCTATAACTATTATTATTATCCTTATTACTATTATTATTATCGCTGTAACTGTTATTAGTATTCTTATTACTATTGTTATTATCCCTATCATTCTTGTCTTTATCCTTATAACTATTATTATTATCCTTATTGTTATTATTATTATTATCGCTATGACTGTTATTATTATCCTTATTACTATTATTAATATCGCTATAACTGTTATTATTATCCTTATTCTATTGCTACAATCCGTATTACTCTTGTCTTTATCCTGACAACTATTATTACTATTCTTATTACTATTATTATTATCGCTATGACTGTTATTATTATTCTTATTACTATTATTATTATCCCTATTCCTCATGTCTTCATCCTTATAACTATTATTATTATCCTTATTATTATTATTATTATCGCTATAACTGTTATTATTATCCTTATTCTATTGTTACCATCCGTATTACTCTTGCCTTTATCCTTATTACTATTATTATTATCGCTATAACTGTTATTATTATCCATATTCTATTGTTATATCCGTATTCCTCTTGTCTTTATCCTTATAACTATTATTATTATCATTATTACTATTATTATTATCTCTATAACTGTTATTATTATCCTTATTCTATTGTTACTTTCATTTTTCCTCTTGTCTTTATCCTTATAACTATTATTATTATCCTTATTACTATTATTATTATCGCTATAACTATTATTATTAACCTTATTACTATTATTATTATCGCTATAACTGTTATTATTATCCTTATTACTATCATTACTATCGCTACAACTATAATTATTAATCGTTATTACTATTATTATTATCGCTATAACTGTTATTATTATCCTTATTCTATTGTTACTATCCTTATTCCTCTTGTCTTTATCCTGATAACTATTATTAGTATCCTTATTACTATTATCATTATCGCTATATCTGTTATTATTATTCTTATTACTATTATTATTATCCCTATTCCTCATGTCTTCATCCTTATAACTATTATTATTATCCTTATTATTATTATTATTATCGCTATAACTGTTATTATTATCCATATTCTATTGTTATATCCGTATTACTCTTTTCTTTAACCTTATAACTATTATTATTATCCTTATTACTATTATTATTATCGCTATAACTATTATTATTATCCTTATTACTATCATTATTATCGCTATAACTGTTATTATTATCCTTATTACTATTATTACTATCGCTACAACTATTATTATTAATCGTTATTACTATTATTATTATCGCTATAACTGTTATTATTATCCATATTCTATTGTTATATCCGTATTACTCTTGTCTTTATCCTTATAACTATTATTATTATCCTTATTACTATTATTATTATCGCTATAACTATTATTATTATCCTTATTACTATTATTATTATCGCTCTAACTATTATTATTATCCTTACCACTATTATTATTATTATCGCTATGACTGTTATTATTATCCTTATTGTATTATTAATATCTCTATTACTCTTGTCTTTATCCTTATAACTATTATTATTATCCTTACTACTATTATTATTATCGCTATGACTGTTATTATTATCCTTATTCTATTATTACTATCCCTATTAGTCTTGTCTTTACCCTTATAACTATGATTATCGCTATAACTATTATTATTATCGCTATGACTGTTATTATTATCCTTATTATATTATTAATATCCCTATTACTCTTGTCTTTATCCTTATAACTATTATTATTATCGCTATAACTATTATTATTATCCTTATTACTATTATTATTATCGCTATAACTATTATTATCATCGCTATAACTATTATTATTATCGCTATGACTGTTATTATTATGCTTATCGTATTATTACTATCCCTATTACTTTTGTCTTTATCCTTATAACAATTATTAATTCCCTTATTACTATTATTATTATCGCTATAACTGTTATTATTATCCTTATTACTAGTATTATTAGCACTATAACTATTATGTTTATCCTTATTACTATTATTATTATTGCTATAACTGTTATTATTATCCTTATTACTATTATTATTCGCACTATAATTATTATTATTATCCTTATTACTATTATTATTATCCTTACCACTATTATTATTATTATCGCTATGACTGTTATTATTATCCTTATTCTATTATTACTATCCCTATTACTCTTGTCTTTATCCTTGTAACTATTATTATTATCCTTATTACTATTATTATTATCGCTATAACTATCATTATTATCGCTATGACTGTTATTATTATCCTTATTCTATTATTACTATCCCTATTACTCTTGTCTCTATCCTTATAACAATTATTATTTCCCTTATTACTAGTATTAATATCCCTATTACTCTTGTCTTTATCCTTATAAATATTATTATTATCCTTATTATTATTATTATTATCGCTATAACTATTATTATTATCCTTACTAGTATTATTATTATCGCTATGACTGTTATTATTATCCTTATTCTATTATTACTATCCCTATTACTCTTCTCTTTATCCTTATAACTATTATTATTATCCTTATTACTATTATTATTATCGCTATGACTGTTATTATTATACTTATTCTATTATTACTATCCCTATTACTCTTGTCTTTATCCTGATAATTATTATTATTTCCCTTATTACAATTATTATTATCGCTATAACTATTATTATTATCCTTATTACTATTATTATTCGCACTATAACCATTATTATTATCCTTATTACTATTATTATTATTGCTATAACTGTTATTATTATCCTTATTACTATTATTATTAGCACAATAGCTATTATTATTATTATCGCTATGACTGTTATTATTATCATTATTCTATTATTACTATCCCTCTTACTCTTGTCTCTATCCTTATAACAATTATTATTTCCCTTATTACTATTATTATTATCGCTATAACTGTTATTATTATCCTTATTACTGGTATTATTAGCACTATAACTATTATTTTTATCCTTATTACTATTATTATTCGCACTATAACTATTATTATTATCCTTATTACTATTATTATTATCGCTATAACTATTACTATTATCCTTACTACTATTATTATTATCGCAATGACTGTTATTATTATACTTCTTCTATTATTACTATCCCTATTACTCTTGTCTTTATCCTGATATTTATTATTATTTCCCTTATTACTATTATTATTATCGCTATAACTGTTATTATTATCCTTATTGTATTATTATTATCCATATTACTCTTGTCTTTATCCTTATAACTATTATTATTAACCTTATTATTATTATTATTATCGCTATAACTATTATTATTATCCTTATTACTATTATTATTCGCACTATAACTATTATTATTATCCTCATTACTATTATTATTATTGCTATAACTGTTATTATTATCCTTATTACTATTATTATTAGCACTATAGCTATTATTATTATTATCGCTATGACTGTTATTATTATCCTTATTCCAGTATTACTATCCCTATTACTCTTGTCTTTATCCTTGTAACTATTATTATTATCCTTATTACTATTATTATTATCGCTATAACTATTATTATTATCCTCATTACTATTATTATTATTGCTATAACTATTATTATTATCCTTACTACTATTATTATTATCGCAATGACTGTTATTATTATACTTCTTCTATTATTACTATCCCTATTACTCTTGTCTTTATCCTGATATTTATTATTATTCCCCTTATTACTATTATTATTATCGCTATAACTGTTATTATTATCCTTATTGTATTATTAATATCCATATTACTCTTGTCTTTATCCTTATAACTATTATTATTATCCTTATTACTATTATTATTATCGCTATAACTGTTATGATTATCCTTATTACTAGTATTATTAGCACTATAACTATTATGTTTATCCTTATTACTATTATTATTCGCACTATAACTATTATTATTATCCTTATTACTATTATTATTATCGCTATAACTATTGTTACTATCCTTACTACTATTATTATTATCGCTATGACTGTTATTATTATACTTATTCTATTATTACTATCCCTATTACTCTTGTCTTTATCGTGATCATTATTATTATTTCCCTTATTACAATTATTATTATCGCTATAACTATTATTATTATCCTTATTACTATTATTATTCGCACTATAACTATTATTATTATCCTTATTACTATTATTATTATTGCTATAACTGTTATTATTATCCTTATTACTATTATTATTCGCACTATAACTATTATTATTATCCTTATTACTATTATTATTATCCTTACCACTATTATTATTATTATCGCTATGACTGTTATTATTATCCTTATTCTATTATTACTATCCCTATTACTCTTGTCTTTATCCTTGTAACTATTATTATTATCCTTATTACTATTATTATTATCGCTATAACTATCATTATTATCGCTATGACTGTTATTATTCTCCGTATTGTATTATTACTATCCCTATTACTCTTGTCTCTATCCTTATAACAATTATTATTTCCCTTATTACTATTATTATTATCGCTATGACTGTTATTATTATCCTTATTCTATTATTACTATCCCTATTACTCTTCTCTTTATCCTTATAACTATTATTATTATCCTTATTACTATTACTATTATCGCTATGACTGTTATTATTATACTTATTCTATTATTACTATCCTTATTACTCTTGTCTTTATCCTGATAATTATTATTATTTCCCTTATTACAATTATTATTATCGCTATAACTATTATTATTATCCTTATTACTATTATTATTCGCACTATAACTATTATTATTATCCTTATTACTATTATTATTATTGCTATAACTGTTATTATTATCCTTATTACTATTATTATTAGCACAATAGGTATTATTATTATTATCGCTATGACTGTTATTATTATCCTTATTCTATTATTACTATCCCTATTACTCTTGTCTCTATCCTTATAACTATTATTATTATGTTTATTACTATTATTATTATTGCTATAACTGTTATTATTATCCTTATTACTATTATTATTAGCACTATAGCTATTATTATTATCCTTATTACTATTACTATTATCGCTATGACTGTTATTATTATCCTTATTCTATTATTACTATCCCCATTACTCCTGTCTCTATCCTTATAACTATTATTATTATGCTTATTACTATTATTATTCGCACTATAATTATTATTATTATCCTTATTACTATTATTATTATCGCTCTAACTATTATTATTATCCTTACCACTATTATTATTATTATCGCTATGACTGTTATTATTATCGTTATTCTATTATTACTATCCCTATTACTCTTGTCTTTATCCTTGTAACTATTATTATTATCCTTATCACTATTATTATTATCGCTATAACTATCATTATTATCGCTATGACTGTTATTATTATCCTTATTCTATTATTACTATCCCTATTACTCTTGTCTCTATCCTTATAACAATTATTATTTCCCTTATTACTATTATTATTATCGCTATAACTGTTATTATTATCCTTATTACTAGTATTATTAGCACTATAACTATTATTTTTATCCTTATTACTATTATTATTCGCACTATAACTATTATTATTATCCTTATTACTATTATTATTATCGCTATAACTATTACTATTATCCTTACTACTATTATTATTATCGCAATGCCTGTTATTATTATACTTCTTCTATTATTACTATCCCTATTACTCTTGTCTTTATCCTGATATTTATTATTATTTCCCTTATTACTATTATTATTATCGCTATAACTGTTATTATTATCCTTATTGTATTATTATTATCCATATTACTCTTGTCTTTATCCTTATAACTATTATTATTATCCTTATTATTATTATTATTATCGCTATAACTATTATTATTATCCTTATTACTATTATTATTCGCACTATAACTATTATTATTATTCTTATTACTATTATTATTATTGCTATAACTGTTATTATTATCCTTATTACTATTATTATTAGCACTATAGCTATTATTATTATTATCGCTATGACTGTTATTATTATCCTTATTCTATTATTACTATCCCATTACTCCTGTCTCTATCCTTATAACTATTATTATTATGCTTATTACTGTTATTATTCGCACTATAACTATTATTATTATCCTTATTACTATTATTATTATCGCTCTAACTATTATTATTATCCTTACCACTATTATTATTATTATCGCTATGACTGTTATTATTATCCTTATTCCAGTATTACTATCCCTATTACTCTTGTCTTTATCCTTGTAACTATTATTATTATCCTTATTACTATTATTATTATCGCTATAACTATTATTATTATCCTCATTACTATTATTATTATTGCTATAACTATTATTATTATCCTTACTACTATTATTATTATCGCAATGACTGTTATTATTATACTTCTTCTATTATTACTATCCCTATTACTCTTGTCTTTATCCTGATATTTATTATTATTCCCCTTATTACTATTATTATTATCGCTATAACTGTTATTACTATCCTTATTGTATTATTAATATCCATATTACTCTTGTCTTTATCCTTATAACTATTATTATTATCCTTATTACTATTATTATTATCGCTATAACTGTTATTATTATCCTTATTACTAGTATTATTAGTACTATAACTATTATGTTTATCCTTATTACTATTATTATTCGCACTATAACTATTATTATTATGCTTATTACTATTATTATTAGCACTATAAATATTATTATTATCCTTATTACTATTATTATTATCGCTATAACTGTTATTATTATCCTTATTACTATTATTATTATCGCTATAACTATTATTATTATCCTTATGACTATTATTATTATCCTTATTACTATTATTATTATTGCTATAACTGTTATTATTATCCTTATTACTATTATTATTAGCACTATAGCTATCATTATTATCCTTATTACTATTATTCTTATCGCTATGACTGTTATTATTATCCTTATTCTATTATTACTATCCCTATTACTCCTGTCTCTATCCTTATAACTATTATTATTATGCTTATTACTATTATTATTAGCACTATAACTATTATGTTTATCCTTATTACTATTATTATTCGCACTATAACTATTATTATTATCCTTATTACTATTATTATTATCGCTATAACTATTATTATTATCCTTATGACTATTATTATTATCGCTATAACTGTTATTATTATCCTTATTCTATTATTACTATCCCTATTACTCCTGTCTCTATCCTTATAACTATTATTATTATGCTTATTACTATTATTATTATTGCTATAACTGTTATTATTATCCTTATTACTATTATTATTATTGCTATAACTGTTATTATTATCCTTATTACTATTATTATTAGCACTATAGCTATTATTATTATTATCGCTATGACTGTTATTATTATCCTTATTCTATTATTACTATCCCTATTACTCCTGTCTCTATCCTTATAACTATTATTATTATGCTTATTACTATTATTATTATTGCTCTAACTGTTATTATTATCCTTATTACTATTATTATTATCGCAATGACTGTTATTATTATACTTATTCTATTATTACTATCCCTATTACACTTCTCTTTATCTTTATAACTATTAGTTTTATCCTTATTACTATTATTATTATCGCTATAACTATTATTATTATGCTTATTACTATTATTACTAGCACTATAACTATTATTATTATCCTCATTACTATTATTATTCGCACTATAACTATTATTATTATCCTTATTACTATTATTATTATCGCTCTAACTATTATTATTATCCTTACCACTATTATTATTATTATCGCTATGACTGTTATTATTATCCTTATTCTATTATTACTATCCCTATTACTCTTGTCTTTATCCTTGTGACAATTATTATTATCCTTATTGCTATTATTATTATCGCTATAACTATTATTATTATCGCTATGACTGTTATTATTATCCTTATTCTATTATTACTATCCCTATTACTCTTGTCTCTATCCTTATAACTATTATTATTATGCTTATTACTATTATTATTATCGCTATAACTATTATTATTATCCTTACTGCTATTATTATTATCGCTATGACTGTTATTATTATCCTTATTCTATTATTACTATCCCTATTACTCTTGTCTTTATCCTTATAACTATTATCATTTCCCTTATTACTATTATTATTATCGCTATAACTGTTATTATTATCCTTATTACTATTATTATTATTGCTGTAACTGTTATTATTATCCTTATTACTATTATTATTATCGCGATGACTGTTATTATTATACTTATTCTATTATTACTGTCCCTATTACACTTCTCTTTATCTTTATAACTATTAGTTTTATCCTTATTACTATTATTATTATCGCTATAACTATTATTATTATGCTTATTACTATTATTACTAGCACTATAACTATTATTATTATCCTCATTACTATTATTATTCGCACTATAACTATTATTATTATCCTTATTACTATTATTATTATCGCTCTAACTATTATTATTATCCTTACTAGTATTATTATTATCGGTATGACTGTTATTATTATCGTTATTCTATTATTACTATCCCTATTACTCTTCTCTTTATCCTTATAACTATTATTATTATGCTTATTACTATTATTATTAGCACTATAACTATTATGTTTATCCTTATTACTATTATTATTCGCACTATAACTATTATTATTATCCTTATTACTATTATTATTATCGCTATAACTATTATTATTATCCTTATGACTATTATTATTATCGCTATAACTATTGTTATTATCCTTACTACTATTATTATTATCGCAATGACTGTTATTATTATACTTCTTCTATTATTACTATCCATATTACTCTTGTCTTTGTCCTGATATTTATTATTATTTCCCTTATTACTATTATTATTATCGCTATAACTGTTATTATTATCCTTATTCTATTATTAATATCCCTATTACTCTTGTCTTTATCCTTATAAATATTATTATTATCCTTATTATTATTATTATTATCGCTATAACTATTATTATTATCCTTACTAGTATTATTATTATCGCTATGACTGTTATTATTATCCTTATTCTATTATTACTATCCCTATTACTCTTCTCTTTATCCTTATAACTATTATTATTATCCTTATTACTATTATTATTATCGCTATGACTGTTATTATTATACTTATTCTATTATTACTATCCCTATTACTCTTGTCTTTATCGTGATCATTATTATTATTTCCCTTATTACAATTATTATTATCGCTATAACTATTATTATTATCCTTATTACTATTATTATTCGCACTATAACTATTATTATTATCCTTATTACTATTATTATTATTGCTATAACTGTTATTATTATCCTTATTACTATTATTATTCGCACTATAACTATTATTATTATCCTTATTACTATTATTATTATCCTTACCACTATTATTATTATTATCGCTATGACTGTTATTATTATCCTTATTCTATTATTACTATCCCTATTACTCTTGTCTTTATCCTTGTAACTATTATTATTATCCTTATTACTATTATTATTATCGCTATAACTATCATTATTATCGCTATGACTGTTATTATTCTCCGTATTGTATTATTACTATCCCTATTACTCTTGTCTCTATCCTTATAACAATTATTATTTCCCTTATTACTATTATTATTATCGCTATGACTGTTATTATTATCCTTATTCTATTATTACTATCCCTATTACTCTTCTCTTTATCCTTATAACTATTATTATTATCCTTATTACTATTACTATTATCGCTATGACTGTTATTATTATACTTATTCTATTATTACTATCCTTATTACTCTTGTCTTTATCCTGATAATTATTATTATTTCCCTTATTACAATTATTATTATTGCTATAACTATTATTATTATCCTTATTACTATTATTATTCGCACTATAACTATTATTATTATCCTTATTACTATTATTATTATTGCTAGAACTGTTATTATTATCCTTATTACTATTATTATTAGCACAATAGGTATTATTATTATTATCGCTATGACTGTTATTATTATCCTTATTCTATTATTACTATCCCTATTACTCTTGTCTCTATCCTTATAACTATTATTATTATGTTTATTACTATTATTATTATTGCTATAACTGTTATTATTATCCTTATTACTATTATTATTAGCACTATAGCTATTATTATTATCCTTATTACTATTACTATTATCGCTATGACTGTTATTATTATCCTTATTCTATTATTACTATCCCCATTACTCCTGTCTCTATCCTTATAACTATTATTATTATGCTTATTACTATTATTATTCGCACTATAATTATTATTATTATCCTTATTACTATTATTATTATCGCTCTAACTATTATTATTATCCTTACCACTATTATTATTATTATCGCTATGACTGTTATTATTATCGTTATTCTATTATTACTATCCCTATTACTCTTGTCTTTATCCTTGTAACTATTATTATTATCCTTATCACTATTATTATTATCGCTATAACTATCATTATTATCGCTATGACTGTTATTATTATCCTTATTCTATTATTACTATCCCTATTACTCTTGTCTCTATCCTTATAACAATTATTATTTCCCTTATTACTATTATTATTATCGCTATAACTGTTATTATTATCCTTATTACTAGTATTATTAGCACTATAACTATTATTTTTATCCTTATTACTATTATTATTCGCACTATAACTATTATTATTATCCTTATTACTATTATTATTATCGCTATAACTATTACTATTATCCTTACTACTATTATTATTATCGCAATGACTGTTATTATTATACTTCTTCTATTATTACTATCCCTATTACTCTTGTCTTTATCCTGATATTTATTATTATTTCCCTTATTACTATTATTATTATCGCTATAACTGTTATTATTATCCTTATTGTATTATTATTATCCATATTACTCTTGTCTTTATCCTTATAACTATTATTATTATCCTTATTATTATTATTATTATCGCTATAACTATTATTATTATCCTTATTACTATTATTATTCGCACTATAACTATTATTATTATTCTTATTACTATTATTATTATTGCTATAACTGTTATTATTATCCTCATTACTATTATTATTAGCACTATAGCTATTATTATTATTATCGCTATGACTGTTATTATTATCCTTATTCTATTATTACTATCCCATTACTCCTGTCTCTATCCTTATAACTATTATTATTATGCTTATTACTGTTATTATTCGCACTATAACTATTATTATTATCCTTATTACTATTATTATTATCGCTCTAACTATTATTATTATCCTTACCACTATTATTATTATTATCGCTATGACTGTTATTATTATCCTTATTCCAGTATTACTATCCCTATTACTCTTGTCTTTATCCTTGTAACTATTATTATTATCCTTATTACTATTATTATTATCGCTATAACTATTATTATTATCCTCATTACTATTATTATTATTGCTATATCTATTATTATTATCCTTACTACTATTATTATTATCGCAATGACTGTTATTATTATACTTCTTCAATTATTACTATCCATATTACTCTTGTCTTTATCCTGATATTTATTATTATTCCCCTTATTACTATTATTATTATCGCTATAACTGTTATTATTATCCTTATTGTATTATTAATATCCATATTACTCTTGTCTTTATCCTTATAACTATTATTATTATCCTTATTACTATTATTATTATCGCTATAACTGTTATTATTATCCTTATTACTAGTATTATTAGTACTATAACTATTATGTTTATCCTTATTACTATTATTATTCGCACTATAACTATTATTATTATGCTTATTACTATTATTATTAGCACTATAAATATTATTATTATCCTTATTACTATTATTATTATCGCTATAACTGTTATTATTATCCTTATTACTATTATTGTTATCGCTATAACTATTATTATTATCCTTATTACTATTATTATTATCGCTATGACTGTTATTATTATCCTTATTCTATTATTACTATCTATATTACTCTTGTCTTTATCCTTACAACTATTATTATTATCCTTATTACAATTATTATTATTGCTATAACTGTTATTATTATCCTTATTACTATTATTATTAGCACTATAGCTATCATTATTATCCTTATTACTATTATTCTTATCGCTATGACTGTTATTATTATCCTTATTCTATTATTACTATCCCTATTACTCCTGTCTCTATCCTTATAACTATTATTATTATGCTTATTACTATTATTATTAGCACTATAACTATTATGTTTATCCTTATTACTATTATTATTCGCACTATAACTATTATTATTATCCTTATTACTATTATTATTATCGCTATAACTATTATTATTATCCTTATGACTATTATTATTATCGCTATAACTGTTATTATTATCCTTATTACTATTATTATTATTGCTATAACTGTTATTATTATCCTTATTCTATTATTACTATCCCTATTACTCCTGTCTCTATCCTTATAACTATTATTATTATGCTTATTACTATTATTATTATTGCTATAACTGTTATTATTATCCTTATTACTATTATTATTATTGCTATAACTGTTATTATTATCCTTATTACTATTATTATTAGCACTATAGCTATTATTATTATTATCGCTATGACTGTTATTATTATCCTTATTCTATTATTACTATCCCTATTACTCCTGTCTCTATCCTTATAACTATTATTATTATGCTTATTACTATTATTATTATTGCTATAACTGTTATTATTATCCTTATTACTATTATTATTATCGCAATGACTGTTATTATTATACTTATTCTATTATTACTATCCCTATTACACTTCTCTTTATCTTTATAACTATTAGTTTTATCCTTATTACTATTATTATTATCGCTATAACTATTATTATTATGCTTATTACTATTATTACTAGCACTATAACTATTATTATTATCCTCATTACTATTATTATTCGCACTATAACTATTATTATTATCCTTATTACTATTATTATTATCGCTCTAACTATTATTATTATCCTTACCACTATTATTATTATTATCGCTATGACTGTTATTATTATCCTTATTCTATTATTACTATCCCTATTACTCTTGTCTTTATCCTTGTGACAATTATTATTATCCTTATTGCTATTATTATTATCGCTATAACTATTATTATTATCGCTATGACTGTTATTATTATCCTTATTCTATTATTACTATCCCTATTACTCTTGTCTCTATCCTTATAACTATTATTATTATGCTTATTACTATTATTATTATCGCTATAACTATTATTATTATCCTTACTGCTATTATTATTATCGCTATGACTGTTATTATTATCCTTATTCTATTATTACTATCCCTATTACTCTTGTCTTTATCCTTATAACTATTATCATTTCCCTTATTACTATTATTATTATCGCTATAACTGTTATTATTATGCTTATTACTAGTATTATTAGCACTATAACTATTATGTATATCCATATTACTATTATTATTCGCACTATAACTATTATTATTATCCTCATTACTATTATTATTATCGCTATAACTGTTATTATTATCCTTATTACTATTATTATTATTGCTGTAACTGTTATTATTATCCTTATTACTATTATTATTATCGCAATGACTGTTATTATTATACTTATTCTATTATTACTGTCCCTATTACACTTCTCTTTATCTTTATAACTATTAGTTTTATCCTTATTACTATTATTATTATCGCTATAACTATTATTATTATGCTTATTACTATTATTACTAGCACTATAACTATTATTATTATCCTCATTACTATTATTATTCGCACTATAACTATTATTATTATCCTTATTACTATTATTATTATCGCTCTAACTATTATTATTATCCTTACTAGTATTATTATTATCGCTATGACTGTTATTATTATCGTTATTCTATTATTACTATCCCTATTACTCTTCTCTTTATCCTTATAACTATTATTATTATGCTTATTACTATTATTATTAGCACTATAACTATTATGTTTATCCTTATTACTATTATTATTCGCACTATAACTATTATTATTATCCTTATTACTATTATTATTATCGCTATAACTATTATTATTATCCTTATGACTATTATTATTATCGCTATAACTATTGTTATTATCCTTACTACTATTATTATTATCGCAATGACTGTTATTATTATACTTCTTCTATTATTACTATCCATATTACTCTTGTCTTTGTCCTGATATTTATTATTATTTCCCTTATTACTATTATTATTATCGCTATAACTGTTATTATTATCCTTATTCTATTATTAATATCCCTATTACTCTTGTCTTTATCCTTATAAATATTATTATTATCCTTATTATTATTATTATTATCGCTATAACTATTATTATTATCCTTACTAGTATTATTATTATCGCTATGACTGTTATTATTATCCTTATTCTATTATTACTATCCCTATTACTCTTCTCTTTATCCTTATAACTATTATTATTATCCTTATTACTATTATTATTATCGCTATGACTGTTATTATTATACTTATTCTATTATTACTATCCCTATTACTCTTGTCTTTATCCTGATAATTATTATTATTTCCCTTATTACAATTATTATTATCGCTATAACTATTATTATGATCCTTATTACTATTATTATTCGCATTATAACCATTATTATTATCCTTATTACTATTATTATTATTGCTATAACTGTTATTATTATCCTTATTACTATTATTATTAGCACAATAGCTATTATTATTATTATCGCTATGACTGTTATTATTATCATTATTCTATTATTACTATCCCTCTTACTCTTGTCTCTATCCTTATAACTATTATTATTATCCTTATTATTATTATTATTATCGCTATAACTATTATTATTATCCTTACAAGTATTATTATTATCGCTATGACTGTTATTATTATCCTTATTCTATTATTACTATCCCTATTACTCTTGTCTCTATCCTTATAACTATTATTATTATGTTTATTACTATTATTATTATCGCCATAACTATTATTATTATCCTTACTACTATTATTATTATCGCTGTGACTGTTATTATTATCCTTATTCTATTATTACTATCCCAATTACTCTTCTCTTTATCCTTATAACTGTTATTATTATCCTTATTACTATTATTATTATTGCTATAACTGTTATTATTATCCTTATTACTATTATTATTAGCACTATAGCTATTATCCTTATTACTATTATTATTATCGCTAAGACTGTTACTATTATCGTTATTGTATTATTACTACCCCTATTACTTTTGTCTTTATCCTTATAACTATTATTATTTCCCTTATTACTATTATTATTATCGCTATAACTATTATTATTATCCTTATTACTATTATTACTAGCACTATAACTGTTATTATTATCCTTATTACTATTATTATTATCGCTAGGACTGTTATTATTATACTTATTCTATTATTACTATCCCTATTACGCTTCTCTTTATCCTTATAACAATTATTATTTCCCTTATTACTATTATTATTATCGCTATAACTGTTATTATTATCCTTATTACTAGTATTATTAGCACTATAACTATTATGTTTATCCTTATTACTATTATTATTCGCACTATAACTATTATTATTATCCTTATTACTATTATTATTATTGCTATAACTGTTATTATTATCCTTATTACTATTATTATTAGAACTATAGCTATTATTTTTATTATCGCTATGACTGTTATTATTATCCTTATTCTATTATTACTATCCCTATTACTCTTGTCTTTATCCTTGTAACTATTATTATTATCCTTATTACTATTATTATTCGCACTATAACTATTATTATTATCCTTATTACTATTATTATTATTGCTATAACTGTTATTATTATCCTTATTACTATTATTATTAGCACAATAGGTATTATTATTATTATCGCTATGACTGTTATTATTATCCTTATTCTATTATTACTATCCCTATTACTCTTGTCTCTATCCTTATAACTATTATTATTATGTTTATTACTATTATTATTATTGCTATAACTGTTATTATTATCCTTATTACTATTATTATTAGCACTATAGCTATTATTATTATCCTTATTACTATTACTATTATCGCTATGACTGTTATTATTATCCTTATTCTATTATTACTATCCCCATTACTCCTGTCTCTATCCTTATAACTATTATTATTATGCTTATTACTATTATTATTCGCACTATAATTATTATTATTATCCTTATTACTATTATTATTATCGCTCTAACTATTATTATTATCCTTACCACTATTATTATTATTATCGCTATGACTGTTATTATTATCGTTATTCTATTATTACTATCCCTATTACTCTTGTCTTTATCCTTGTAACTATTATTATTATCCTTATCACTATTATTATTATCGCTATAACTATCATTATTATCGCTATGACTGTTATTATTATCCTTATTCTATTATTACTATCCCTATTACTCTTGTCTCTATCCTTATAACAATTATTATTTCCCTTATTACTATTATTATTATCGCTATAACTGTTATTATTATCCTTATTACTAGTATTATTAGCACTATAACTATTATTTTTATCCTTATTACTATTATTATTCGCACTATAACTATTATTATTATCCTTATTACTATTATTATTATCGCTATAACTATTACTATTATCCTTACTACTATTATTATTATCGCAATGACTGTTATTATTATACTTCTTCTATTATTACTATCCCTATTACTCTTGTCTTTATCCTGATATTTATTATTATTTCCCTTATTACTATTATTATTATCGCTATAACTGTTATTATTATCCTTATTGTATTATTATTATCCATATTACTCTTGTCTTTATCCTTATAACTATTATTATTATCCTTATTATTATTATTATTATCGCTATAACTATTATTATTATCCTTATTACTATTATTATTCGCACTATAACTATTATTATTATTCTTATTACTATTATTATTATTGCTATAACTGTTATTATTATCCTTATTACTATTATTATTAGCACTATAGCTATTATTATTATTATCGCTATGACTGTTATTATTATCCTTATTCTATTATTACTATCCCATTACTCCTGTCTCTATCCTTATAACTATTATTATTATGCTTATTACTGTTATTATTCGCACTATAACTATTATTATTATCCTTATTACTATTATTATTATCGCTCTAACTATTATTATTATCCTTACCACTATTATTATTATTATCGCTATGACTGTTATTATTATCCTTATTCCAGTATTACTATCCCTATTACTCTTGTCTTTATCCTTGTAACTATTATTATTATCCTTATTACTATTATTATTATCGCTATAACTATTATTATTATCCTCATTACTATTATTATTATTGCTATAACTATTATTATTATCCTTACTACTATTATTATTATCGCAATGACTGTTATTATTATACTTCTTCTATTATTACTATCCCTATTACTCTTGTCTTTATCCTGATATTTATTATTATTCCCCTTATTACTATTATTATTGTCGCTATAACTATTATTATTATACTTATTCTATTATTATTATCCCTATTACTCTTGACTTTATCCTGATAAATATTATTATCTCCCTTATTACTATTATTATTATCGCTATAACTGTTATTATTATCCTTATTACTAGTATTATTAGCACTATAACTATTATGTTTATCCTTATTACCATTATTATTCGCACTATAACTATTATTATTATCCTTATTACTATTATTACTAGCACTATAACTATTATGTTTATCCTTATTACTATTATTATTCGCACTATAACTATTATTATTATCCTTATTACTAGTATTATTAGCACTATAACTATTATGTTTATCCTTATTACCATTATTATTCGCACTATAACTATTATTATTATCCTTATTACTATTATTACTAGCACTATAACTATTATATTTATCCTTATTAACATTATTATTCGCACTATAACTATTATTATTATCCTTATTACTATTATTACTAGCACTATAACTATTATGTTTATCCTTATTACCATTATTATTCGCACTATAACTATTATTATTATCCTTATTACTATTATTACTCGCACTTTAACTATTATTATTATCCTTATTACTATTATTATTATCGCTATGACTCTTATTAATATCCTTATTCTATTATTACTATCCCTATTACTCTTGTCTCTATCCTTATAACTATTATTATTATCCTTATTACTATTATTATTATCTCTATAACTGTGATTATTATCCTTATTACTATTATTATTAGCTCTATAACTACTATTATTATCCTTATTACAAGTATTATTAGCACTATAACTATTATTATTATCTCCATAAGTGTTATTATTATCCTTATACTATTATTGCTATCCCTATAACACTTGTTTTTGTCCTTATATCTATTATTATGATCGTTAATACTATTAGTATTATCGTTATAACTGTTATTATTATCCTTATTACCATTATTATTCGCACTATAACTATTATTATTATCCTTATTACTATTATTACTAGCACTATAACTATTATGTTTATCCTTATTACTATTATTATTCGCACTAT
Source organism: Megachile ligniseca (assembly GCA_945859555.1). Taxonomy (NCBI): domain Eukaryota; kingdom Metazoa; phylum Arthropoda; class Insecta; order Hymenoptera; family Megachilidae; genus Megachile; species Megachile ligniseca. Next base: position 32,700 of record CAMAOC010000228.1, read on the forward strand.
AACTATTATTATTATCCTTATTACTATTATTATTATCCTTATTACTATTATTATTATCGCTATGCCTGTTATTAATATCCTTATTCTATTATTACTATCCCTATTACTCTTGTCTCTATCCTTATAACTATTATTATTATCCTTATTACTATTATTATTATCGCTTTAACTGTGATTATTATCCTTATTACTATTATTATTAGCTCTATAACTACTATTATTATCCTTATTACAAGTATTATTAGCACTATAACTATTATTATTATCTCCATAAGTGTTATTATTATCCTTATACTATTATTGCTATCCCTATAACACCTGTTTTTGTCCTTATATCTATTATTATGATCGTTAATACTATTAGTATTATCGCTATAACTGTTATTATTATCCTTATTACCATTATTATTCGCACTATAACTATTATTATTATCCTTATTACTATTATTACTAGCACTATAACTATTATGTTTATCCTTATTACTATTATTATTCGCACTATAACTATTATTATTATCCTCATTACTATTATTATTATCGCTATGACTGTTATTATTATCCTTATTCTATTATTACTATCCCTTTTACTCTTGACTTTATCCTGATAAATATTATTATTTCCCTTATTACTATTATTATTATCGCTATAACTGTTATTATTATCCTTATTACAAGTATTATTAGCACTATAACTATTATTATTATCTCCATAAGTGTTATTATTATCCTTATACTATTATTGCTATCCCTATAACACTTGTTTTTGTCCTTATATCTATTATTATGATCGTTAATACTATTAGTATTATCGTTATAACTGTTATTATTATCCTTATTACCATTATTATTCGCACTATAACTATTATTATTATCCTTATTACTATTATTACTAGCACTATAACTATTATGTTTATCCTTATTACTATTATTATTCGCACTATAACTATTATTATTATCCTTATTACTATTATTATTATCGCTATGACTGTTATTAATATCCTTATTCTATTATTACTATCCCTATTACTCTTGTCTCTATCCTTATAACTATTATTATTATCCTTATTACTATTATTATTATCGCTATGACTGTTATTATTATCCTTATTCTATTTTTACTATCCCTATTACTCTTCACTTTATCCTTATAACTATTATTATTGTCGCTATAACTATTATTATTATACTTATTCTATTATTACTATCCCTATTACTCTTGACTTTATCCTGATAAATATTATTATTTCCCTTATTACTATTATTATTATCGCTATAACTGTTATTATTATCCTTATTCTATTCTTACTATCCCTATTACTCTTCACTTTATCCTTATAACTATTATTATTAGCACTATAACTATTATTATTATCCTTATTACTATTATTATTATCGCTATGACTGTTATTATTATCCTTATTACTATTATTATTATCGCTATGACTGTTATTAATATCCTTATTCTATTATTACTATCCCTATTACTCTTGTCTCTATCCTTATAACTATTATTATTATCCTTATTACTATTATTATTATCGCTTTAACTGTGATTATTATCCTTATTACTATTATTATTAGCTCTATAACTACTATTATTATCCTTATTACAAGTATTATTAGCACTATAACTATTATTATTATCTCCATAAGTGTTATTATTATCCTTATACTATTATTGCTATCCCTATAACACTTGTTTTTGTCCTTATATCTATTATTATGATCGTTAATACTATTAGTATTATCGTTATAACTGTTATTATTATCCTTATTACCATTATTATTCGCACTATAACTATTATTATTATCCTTATTACTATTATTACTAGCACTATAACTATTATGTTTATCCTTATTACTATTATTATTCGCACTATAACTATTATTATTATCCTTATTACTATTATTATTATCGCTATGACTGTTATTATTATCCTTATTCTATTATTACTATCCCTATTACTCTTGTCTTTATCCTGATAATTATTATTATTTCCCTTATTACTATTATTATTATCGCTATAACTGTTATTGTTATCCTTATTACTAGTATTATTAGCACTATAACTATTATGTTTATCCTTATTACTATTATTATTCGGACTATAACTATTATTATTATCGCTATAACTGTTATTATTATCCTTATTACTATTATTATTATCGCTATGACTGTTATTATTATCCTTATACTATTATTGCGATCCCTATAACACTTGTTTTTGTCCTTATATCTATTATTATGATCGTTAATACTATTAGTATTATCGTTATAACTTTTATTATTATCCTTATTACTAGTATTATTAGCACTATAACTATTATGTTTATCCTTATTCCCATTATTATTAGCACTATAACTATTATTATTATCGCTATGACTGTTATTATTATACTTATTCTATTATTAGTATCCCTATTAGTCTTGTCTTTACCCTTATAACTATGATTATTATCCTTATTACTATTATTATTATCGCTATGACTGTTATTATTATCCTTATTGTATTATTACTATCCCTATTACTCTTCTCTTTATCCTTATAACAATTATTATTTCCCTTATTACTATTATTATTATCGCTATAACTGTTATTATTATCCTTATTACTAGTGTTATTAGCACTATAACTATTATTATTATCCTTATTACTATTATTATTATCGCTATGACTGTTATTATTATACTTATTCTATTTATACTATCCCTATTACTCTTGTCTTTATCCTGATAATTATTATTATTTCCCTTATTACAATTATAATTATCGCTATAACTATTATTATTATCCTTATTACTATTATTATTATTGCTATAACTGTTATTATTATCCTTATTACTATTGTTATTAGCACTATAGCTATTATTATTATTATCGCTATGACTGTTATTATTATCCTTATTCTATTATTACTATCCCTATTACTCCTGTCTCTATCCTTATAACTATTATTATTATGCTTATTACTATTATTATTATCCTTATCACTATTATTATTATCGCTATGACTGTTATTATTATACTTATTACTATTATTATTATTGCTATAACTGTTATTAATATCCTTATTACTATTATCATTAGCACTATAGCTATAATTAATATCTTTATTGCTATTATTATTATCGCTATGACTGTTATTATTATCCTTATTCTATTTTTACTATCCCTATTACTCTTCACTTTATCCTTATAACTATTATTATTATGCTTATTACTATTATTATTAGCACTATAACTATTATTATTATCCTTATTACTATTATTATTATCGCTATGACTGTTATTATTATCATTATTTCTATTATTATTATCGCTATGACTGTTATTATTATCCTTATTACTAGTATTATTAGCACTATAACTATTATGTTTATCCTTATTACTATTATTATTCGCACTATAACTATTATTATTATCCTTATTACTATTATTATTATCGCTATGACTGTTATTAATATCCTTATTCTATTATTACTATCCCTATTACTCTTGTCTCTATCCTTATAACTATTATTATTATCCTTATTACTATTATTATTGTCGCTATGATTGTTATTATTATCCTTATTACTATTATTATTATCGCTATGACTGTTATTAATATCCTTATACTATTATTACTATCCCTATTACTCTTGTCTCTATCCTTATAACTATTATTATTATCCTTATTACTATTATTATTATCGCTATGATTGTTATTATTATCCTTATTCTATTATTTCTATCCCTAATACTCTTGTCCCCATCCTTATAACTATTATTATTATGCTTATAACTGTTATAATTATCCTTTTTACTATTATTATTATTGCTATAACTGTTATTGTTATCGTTATTACTATTATTATTAGCACTATAACTATTATTATTATCCTTATTACTATTATTACTATCGCTATGACTGTTATTATTATCCTTATTCTATTATTACTACCCTATTACTCTGCACTTTATCCTTATAACTATTATTATCATCGCTATAACTATTATTATTATCCTTATTACTATTATTACTAGCACTATAACTATTATGTTTATCCTTGATACTATTATTATTCGCACTATAACTATTATTATTATCCTTATTACTATTATTATTATCGCTATGACTGTTATTATTATCCTTATTCTATTATTACTATCCCTATTACTCTTGTCTTTATCCTGATAATTATTATTATTTCCCTTATTACTATTATTATTATCGCTATAACTGTTATTGTTATCCTTATTACTAGTATTATTAGCACTATAACTATTATGTTTATCCTTATTACTATTATTATTCGGACTATAACTATTATTATTATCCTTATTACTATTATTATTATCGCTATGACTGTTATTATTATCCTTATTCTATTTTTACTATCCCTATTACTCTTCACTTTATCCTTATAACTATTATTATTGTCGCTATAACTATTATTATTATACTTATTCTATTATTACTATCCCTATTACTCTTGACTTTATCCTGATAAATATTATTATTTCCCTTATTACTATTATTATTATCGCTATAACTGTTATTATTATCCTTATTACTAGTATTATTAGCACTATAACTATTATGTTTATCCTTATTACTATTATTATTCGCACTATAACTATTATTATTATCCTTATTACTATTATTATTATCGCTATGACTGTTATTAATATCCTTATTCTATTATTACTATCCCTATTACTCTGCACTTTATCCTTATAACTATTATTATCATCGCTATAACTATTATTATTATCCTTATTACTATTATTACTAGCACTATAACTATTATGTTTATCCTTATTACTATTATTATTATCGCTATGACTGTTATTATTATCCTTATTACTATTATTATTATCGCTATGACTGTTATTAATATCCTTATTCTATTATTACTATCCCTATTACTCTTGTCTCTATCCTTATAACTATTATTATTATCCTTATTACTATTATTATTATCGCTTTAACTGTGATTATTATCCTTATTACTATTATTATTAGCTCTATAACTACTATTATTATCCTTATTACAAGTATTATTAGCACTATAACTATTATTATTATCTCCATAAGTGTTATTATTATCCTTATACTATTATTGCTATCCCTATAACACTTGTTTTTGTCCTTATATCTATTATTATGACCGATAATACTATTAGTATTATCGTTATAACTGTTATTATTATCCTTATTACCATTATTATTCGCACTATAACTATTATTATTATCCTTATTACTATTATTACTAGCACTATAACTATTATGTTTATCCTTATTACTATTATTATTCGCACTATAACTATTATTATTATCCTTATTACTATTATTATTATCGCTATGACTGTTATTATTATCCTTATTCTATTATTACTATCCCTATTACTCTTGTCTTTATCCTGATAATTATTATTATTTCCCTTATTACTATTATTATTATCGCTATAACTGTTATTGTTATCCTTATTACTAGTATTATTAGCACTATAACTATTATGTTTATCCTTATTACTATTATTATTCGGACTATAACTATTATTATTATCCTTATTACTATTATTATTATCGCTATGACTGTTATTATTATCCTTATTCTATTTTTACTATCCCTATTACTCTTCACTTTATCCTTATAACTATTATTATTATGCTTATTACTATTATTATTAGCACTATAACTATTATTATTATCCTTATTACTATTATTATTATCGCTATGACTGTTATTATTATCCTTATTACTATTATTATTATCGCTATGACTGTTATTATTATCCTTATTACTATTATTATTAGCACTATAACTATTATTATTATCTCCATAAGTGTTATTATTATCCTTATTACTATTATTATTATCGCTATAACTGTTATTATTATCCTTATTACTATTATTACTAGCACTATAACTATTATTATTATCCTTATTACTATTATTATTATCGCTATAACTATTATTATTATCCTTACTACTATTATTATTATAGCTGTGACTGTTATTATTATCCTTATTCTATTATTACTATCCCTATTACTCTGCACTTTATCCTTATAACTATTATTATCATCGCTATAACTATTATTATTATCCTTATTACTATTATTACTAGCACTATAACTATTATGTTTATCCTTATTACTATTATTATTCGCACTATAACTATTATTATTATCCTTATTACTATTATTATTATCGCTATGACTGTTATTAATATCCTTATTCTATTATTACTATCCCTATTACTCTTGTCTCTATCCTTATAACTATTATTATTATCCTTATTACTATTATTATTATCGTTATGATTGTTATTATTATCCTTACTACTATTATTATAATCGCTATGACTGTTATTATTATCCTTATTCTATTATTACTATCCCTATTACTCTTCACTTTATCCTTATAACTATTATTATTATGCTTATTACTATTATTATTAGCACTATAACTATTATTATTATCCTTATTACTATTATTATTATCGCTATGACTGTTATTATTATCCTTATTCTATTCTTACTATCCCTATTACTCTTCACTTTATCCTTATAACTATTATTATTATGCTTATTACTATTATTATTAGCACTATAACTATTATTATTATCCTTATTACTATTATTATTATCGCTATACCTGTTATTATTATCCTTATTACTATTATTATTATCGCTATAACTCTTATTATTATCCTTATTACTATTATTACTAGCACTATAACTATTATTATTATCCTTATTACTATTATTATTATTGCTATGATTGTTATTATTATCCTTACTACTATTATTATAATCGCTATGACTGTTATTATTATCCTTATTCTATTCTTACTATCCCTATTACTCTTCACTTTATCCTTATAACTATTATTATTATGCTTATTACTATTATTATTAGCACTATAACTATTATTATTATCCTTATTACTATTATTATTATCGCTATGACTGTTATTATTATCCTTATTCTATTTTTACTATCCCTATTACTCTTCACTTTATCCTTATAACTATTATTATTATGCTTATTACTATTATTATTAGCACTATAACTATTATTATTATCCTTATTACTATTATTATTATCGCTATGACTGTTATTATTATCCTTATTACTATTATTATTATCGCTATGACTGTTATTATTATCCTTATTACTATTATTATTAGCACTATAACTATTATTATTATCTCCATAAGTGTTATTATTATCCTTATTACTATTATTATTATCGCTATAACTGTTATTATTATCCTTATTACTATTATTACTAGCACTATAACTATTATTATTATCCTTATTACTATTATTATTATCGCTATAACTATTATTATTATCCTTACTACTATTATTATTATAGCTGTGACTGTTATTATTATCCTTATTCTATTATTACTATCCCTATTACTCTGCACTTTATCCTTATAACTATTATTATCATCGCTATAACTATTATTATTATCCTTATTACTATTATTACTAGCACTATAACTATTATGTTTATCCTTATTACTATTATTATTCGCACTATAACTATTATTATTATCCTTATTACTATTATTATTATCGCTATGACTGTTATTAATATCCTTATTCTATTATTACTATCCCTATTACTCTTGTCTCTATCCTTATAACTATTATTATTATCCTTATTACTATTATTATTATCGTTATGATTGTTATTATTATCCTTACTACTATTATTATAATCGCTATGACTGTTATTATTATCCTTATTCTATTATTACTATCCCTATTACTCTTCACTTTATCCTTATAACTATTATTATTACGCTTATTACTATTATTATTAGCACTATAACTATTATTATTATCCTTATTACTATTATTATTATCGCTATGACTGTTATTATTATCCTTATTCTATTCTTACTATCCCTATTACTCTTCACTTTATCCTTATAACTATTATTATTATGCTTATTACTATTATTATTAGCACTATAACTATTATTATTATCCTTATTACTATTATTATTATCGCTATACCTGTTATTATTATCCTTATTACTATTATTATTATCGCTATAACTCTTATTATTATCCTTATTACTATTATTACTAGCACTATAACTATTATTATTATCCTTATTACTATTATTATTATTGCTATGATTGTTATTATTATCCTTACTACTATTATTATAATCGCTATGACTGTTATTATTATCCTTATTCTATTCTTACTATCCCTATTACTCTTCACTTTATCCTTATAACTATTATTATTATGCTTATTACTATTATTATTAGCACTATAACTATTATTATTATCCTTATTACTATTATTATTATCGCTATGACTGTTATTATTATCCTTATTACTATTATTATTATCGCTATGACTGTTATTAATATCCTTATTCTATTATTACTATCCCTATTACTCTTGTCTCTATCCTTATAACTATTATTATTATCCTTATTACTATTATTAGTATCGCTATGATTGCTATTATTATCCTTATTCTATTATTTCTATCCCTAATACTCTTGTCCCCATCCTTATAACTATTATTATTATGCTTATAACTGTTATAATTATCCTTTTTACTATTATTATTATTGCTATAACTGTTATTGTTATCGTTATTACTATTATTATTAGCACTATAACTATTATTATTATCCTTATTACTATTATTACTATCGCTATGACTGTTATTATTATCCTTATTCTATTATTACTATCCCTATTACTCTGCACTTTATCCTTATAACTATTATTATCATCGCTATAACTATGATTATTATCCTTATTACTATTATTACTAGCACTATAACTATTATGTTTATCCTTATTACTATTATTATTCGCACTATAACTATTATTATTATCCTTATTACTATTATTATTATCGCTATGACTGTTATTATTATCCTTATTCTATTATTACTATCCCTATTACTCTTGTCTTTATCCTGATAATTATTATTATTTCCCTTATTACTATTATTATTATCGCTGTAACTGTTATTGTTATCCTTATTACTAGTATTATTAGCACTATAACTATTATGTTTATCCTTATTACTATTATTATTCGGACTATAACTATTATTATTATCCTTATTACTATTATTATTACCGCTATGACTGTTATTATTATCCTTATTCTATTTTTACTATCCCTATTACTCTTCACTTTATCCTTATAACTATTATTATTGTCGCTATAACTATTATTATTATACTTATTCTATTATTACTATCCCTATTACTCTTGACTTTATCCTGATAAATATTATTATTTCCCTTATTACTATTATTATTATCGCTATAACTGTTATTATTATCCTTATTACTAGTATTATTAGCACTATAACTATTATGTTTATCCTTATTACTATTATTATTCGCACTATAACTATTATTATTATCCTTATTACTATTATTATTATCGCTATGACTGTTATTAATATCCTTATTCTATTATTACTATCCCTATTACTCTGCACTTTATCCTTATAACTATTATTATCATCGCTATAACTATTATTATTATCCTTATTACTATTATTACTAGCACTATAACTATTATGTTTATCCTTATTACTATTATTATTATCGCTATGACTGTTATTATTATCCTTATTACTATTATTATTATCGCTATGACTGTTATTAATATCCTTATTCTATTATTACTATCCCTATTACTCTTGTCTCTATCCTTATAACTATTATTATTATCCTTATTACTATTATTATTATCGCTTTAACTGTGATTATTATCCTTATTACTATTATTATTAGCTCTATAACTACTATTATTATCCTTATTACAAGTATTATTAGCACTATAACTATTATTATTATCTCCATAAGTGTTATTATTATCCTTATACTATTATTGCTATCCCAATAACACTTGTCTTTGTCCTTATATCTATTATTATGACCGTTAATACTATTAGTATTATCGTTATAACTGTTATTATTATCCTTATTACCATTATTATTCGCACTATAACTATTATTATTATCCTTATTACTATTATTACTAGCACTATAACTATTATGTTTATCCTTATTACTATTATTATTCGCACTATGACTATTATTATTATCCTTATTACTATTATTATTATCGCTATGACTGTTATTATTATCCTTATTCTATTATTACTATCCCTATTACTCTTGTCTTTATCCTGATAATTATTATTATTTCCCTTATTACTATTATTATTATCGCTATAACTGTTATTGTTATCCTTATTACTAGTATTATTAGCACTATAACTATTATGTTTATCCTTATTACTATTATTATTCGGACTATAACTATTATTATTATCCTTATTACTATTATTATTATCGCTATGACTGTTATTATTATCCGTATTCTATTTTTACTATCCCTATTACTCTTCACTTTATCCTTATAACTATTATTATTATGCTTATTACTATTATTATTAGCACTATAACTATTATTATTATCCTTATTACTATTATTATTATCGCTATGACTGTTATTATTATCCTTATTACTATTATTATTATCGGTATGACTGTTATTATTATCCTTATTACTATTATTATTAGCACTATAACTATTATTATTATCTCCATAAGTGTTATTATTATCCTTATTACTATTATTATTATCGCTATAACAAGTTATTATTATCCTTATTACTATTATTACTAGCACTATAACTATTATTATTATCCTTATTACTATTATTATTATCGCTATAACTATTATTATTATCCTTACTACTATTATTATTATAGCTGTGACTGTTATTATTATCCTTATTCTATTCTTACTATCCCTATTACTCTGCACTTTATCCTTATAACTATTGTTATCATCGCTATAACTATTATTATTATCCTTATTACTATTATTACTAGCACTATAACTATTATGTTTATCCTTATTACTATTATTATTCGCACTATAACTATTATTATTATCCTTATTACTATTATTATTATCGCTATGACTGTTATTAATATCCTTATTCTATTATTACTATCCCTATTACTCTTGTCTCTATCCTTATAACTATTATTATTATCCTTATTACTATTATTATTATCGCTATGATTGTTATTATTATCCTTATTCTATTATTTCTATCCCTAATACTCTTGTCCCCATCCTTATAACTATTATTATTATGCTTATAACTGTTATAATTATCCTTTTTACTATTATTATTATTGCTATAACTGTTATTGTTATCGTTATTACTATTATTATTAGCACTATAACTATTATTATTATCCTTATTACTATTATTACTATCGCTATGACTGTTATTATTATCCTTATTCTATTATTACTATCCCTATTACTCTGCACTTTATCCTTATAACTATTATTATCATCGCTATAACTATTATTATTATCCTTATTACTATTATTACTAGCACTATAACTATTATGTTTATCCTTATTACTATTATTATTCGCACTATAACTATTATTATTATCCTTATTACTATTATTATTATCGCTATGACTGTTATTAATATCCTTATTCTATTATTACTATCCCTATTACTCTTGTCTCTATCCTTATAACTATTATTATTATCCTTATTACTATTATTATTATCGTTATGATTGTTATTATTATCCTTACTACTATTATTATAATCGCTATGACTGTTATTATTATCCTTATTCTATTATTACTATCCCTATTACTCTTCACTTTATCCTTATAACTATTATTATTATGCTTATTACTATTATTATTAGCACTATAACTATTATTATTATCCTTATTACTATTATTATTATCGCTATGACTGTTATTATTATCCTTATTACTATTATTATTATCGCTATGACTGTTATTATTATGCTTATACTATTATTGCTATCCCTATAACACTTGTTTTTGTCCTTATATCTATTATTATGATCGTTAATACTATTAGTATTATCGTTATAACTGTTATTATTATCCTTATTACTATTATTATTAGCACTATAACTATTATTATTATCTCCATAAGTGTTATTATTATCCTTATTACTATTATTATTATCGCTATAACTGTTATTGTTATCCTTATTACTAGTATTATTAGCACTATAACTATTATGTTTATCCTTATTACTATTATTATTCGGACTATAACTATTATTATTATCCTTATTACTATTATTATTATCGCTATGACTGTTATTATTATCCTTATTCTATTTTTACTATCCCTATTACTCTTCACTTTATCCTTATAACTATTATTATTATGCTTATTACTATTATTATTAGCACTATAACTATTATTATTATCCTTATTACTATTATTATTATCGCTATGACTGTTATTATTATCCTTATTACTATTATTATTATCGCTATGACTGTTATTATTATCCTTATTACTATTAGTATTAGCACTATAACTATTATTATTATCTCCATAAGTGTTATTATTATCCTTATTACTATTATTATTATCGCTATAACTGTTATTATTATCCTTATTACTAGTATTATTAGCACTATAACTATTATGTTTATCCTTATTACTATTATTATTCGCACTATAACTATTATTATTATCCTTATTACTATTATTATTATCGCTATGACTGTTATTATTATCCTTATTCTATTATTTCTATCCCTAATACTCTTGTCCCCATCCTTATAACTATTATTATTATGCTTATAACTGTTATAATTATCCTTTTTACTATTATTATTATTGCTATAACTGTTATTGTTATCGTTATTACTATTATTATTAGCACTATAACTATTATTATTATCCTTATTACTATTATTATTATCGCTATGACTGTTATTAATATCCTTATTCTATTATTACTATCCCTATTACTCTTGTCTCTATCCTTATAACTATTATTATTATCCTTATTACTATTATTATTATCGCTATGATTGTTATTATTATCCTTACTACTATTATTATAATCGCTATGACTGTTATTATTATCCTTATTCTATTATTACTATCCCTATTACTCTTCACTTTATCCTTATAACTATTATTATTATGCTTATTACTATTATTATTAGCACTATAACTATTATTGTTATCCTTATTACTATTATTATTATCGCTATGACTGTTATTATTATCCTTATTACTATTATTATTATCGCTATGACTGTTATTATTATGCTTATACTATTATTGCTATCCCTATAACACTTGTTTTTGTCCTTATATCTATTATTATGATCGTTAATACTATTAGTATTATCGTTATAACTGTTATTATTATCCTTATTACTATTATTATTAGCACTATAACTATTATTATTATCTCCATAAGTGTTATTATTATCCTTATTACTATTATTATTATCGCTATAACTGTTATTGTTATCCTTATTACTAGTATTATTAGCACTATAACTATTATGTTTATCCTTATTACTATTATTATTCGGACTTTAACTATTATTATTATCCTTATTACTATTATTATTATCGCTATGACTGTTATTATTATCCTTATTCTATTTTTACTATCCCTATTACTCTTCACTTTATCCTTATAACTATTATTATTATGCTTATTACTATTATTATTAGCACTATAACTATTATTATTATCCTTATTACTATTATTATTATCGCTATGACTGTTATTATTATCCTTATTACTATTATTATTATCGCTATGACTGTTATTATTATCCTTATTACTATTAGTATTAGCACTATAACTATTATTATTATCTCCATAAGTGTTATTATTATCCTTATTACTATTATTATTATCGCTATAACTGTTATTATTATCCTTATTACTAGTATTATTAGCACTATAACTATTATGTTTATCCTTATTACTATTATTATTCGCACTATAACTATTATTATTATCCTTATTACTATTATTATTATCGCTATGACTGTTATTATTATCCTTATTCTATTATTTCTATCCCTAATACTCTTGTCCCCATCCTTATAACTATTATTATTATGCTTATAACTGTTATAATTATCCTTTTTACTATTATTATTATTGCTATAACTGTTATTGTTATCGTTATTACTATTATTATTAGCACTATAACTATTATTATTATCCTTATTACTATTATTATTATCGCTATGACTGTTATTAATATCCTTATTCTATTATTACTATCCCTATTACTCTTGTCTCTATCCTTATAACTATTATTATTATCCTTATTACTATTATTATTATCGCTATGATTGTTATTATTATCCTTACTACTATTATTATAATCGCTATGACTGTTATTATTATCCTTATTCTATTATTACTATCCCTATTACTCTTCACTTTATCCTTATAACTATTATTATTATGCTTATTACTATTATTATTAGCACTATAACTATTATTATTATCCTTATTACTATTATTATTATCGCTATGACTGTTATTATTATCCTTATTCTATTATTACTATCCCTATTACTCTTCACGTTATCCTTATAACTATTATTATTGTCGCTATAACTATTATTATTATCCTTATTACTATTATTACTAGCACTATAACTATTATTATTATCCTTATTACTATTATTATTATTGCTATGACTGTTATTATTATCCTTATTACTAGTATTATTAGCACTATAACTATTATGTTTATCCTTATTACTATTATTATTCGCACTATAACTATTATTCTTATCCTTATTACTATTATTATTATCGCTATGACTGTTATTATTATCCTTATTCTATTATTACTATCCCTATTACTCTTCACGTTATCCTTATAACTATTATTATTATGGCTATAACTATTATTATTATCCTTATTACTATTATTACTAGCACTATAACTATTATTATTATCCTTATTACTATTATTATTATCGCTATGACTGTTATTATTATACTTATTCTATTTATACTATCCCTATTACTCTTGTCTTTATCCTGATAATTATTATTATTTCCCTTATTACAATTATAATTATCGCTATAACTATTATTATTATCCTTATTACTATTATTATTATTGCTATAACTGTTATTATTATCCTTATTACTATTGTTATTAGCACTATAGCTATTATTATTATTATCGCTATGACTGTTATTATTATCCTTATTCTATTATTACTATCCCTATTACTCCTGTCTCTATCCTTATAACTATTATTATTATGCTTATTACTATTATTATTATCCTTATCACTATTATTATTATCGCTATGACTGTTATTATTATACTTATTACTATTATTATTATTGCTATAACTGTTATTAATATCCTTATTACTATTATCATAAGCACTATAGCTATAATTAATATCTTTATTGCTATTATTATTATCGCTATGACTGTTATTATTATACTTATTCTATTATTAGTATACCTATTAGTCTTGTCCCTATCCTTATAATTATTATTATTATGCTTATTACTATTATTACTAGCACTATAACTATTATTATTATCCTTATTACTATTATTACTAGCACTATAACTATTATGTTTATCCTTATTACTATTATTATTCGCACTTTAACTATTATTATTATCCTTATTACTATTATTATTATCGCTATGACTGTTATTATTATCCTTATTCTATTATTACTATCCCTATTACTCTTGTCTTTATCCTGATAATTATTATTATTTCCCTTATTACTATTATTATTATCGCTATAACTGTTATTGTTATCCTTATTACTAGTATTATTAGCACTATAACTATTATGTTTATCCTTATTACTATTATTATTCGGACTATAACTATTATTATTATCCTTATTACTATTATTATTATCGCTATGACTGTTATTATTATCCTTATTCTATTTTTACTATCCCTATTACTCTTCACTTTATCCTTATAACTATTATTATTATGCTTATTACTATTATTATTAGCACTATAACTATTATTATTATCCTTATTACTATTATTATTATCGCTATGACTGTTATTATTATCCTTATTACTAGTATTATTAGCACTATAACTATTATGTTTATCCTTATTACTATTATTATTCGCACTATAACTATTATTATTATCCTTATTACTATTATTATTATCGCTATGACTGTTATTAATATCCTTATTCTATTATTACTATCCCTATTACTCTTGTCTCTATCCTTATAACTATTATTATTATCCTTATTACTATTATTATTATCGCTATGATTGTTATTATTATCCTTATTACTATTATTATTATCGCTATGACTGTTATTAATATCCTTATACTATTATTACTATCCCTATTACTCTTGTCTCTATCCTTATAACTATTATTATTATCCTTATTACTATTATTATTATCGCTATGATTGTTATTATTATCCTTATTCTATTATTTCTATTCCTAATACTCTTGTCCCCATCCTTATAACTATTATTATTATGCTTATAACTGTTATAATTATCCTTTTTACTATTATTATTATTGCTATAACTGTTATTGTTATCGTTATTACTATTATTATTAGCACTATAACTTGTAACGAGGCACCCTTTGACCTCGTTACGAATGGCCACCAGGCCCGCCGGCCTCCCTCCTCCGCCCAGCGACACCCCAGCCGCTGGGGGCAGTGTGGAGGGATGGATGCGTTGCGAATGTTTTTTTTTGTTTGTTGTTTTGTGTTCGCGCGGCCCTCCCACTCTTCCCCCCCCCCCCCTTCCAGCAGGAGCGCCATGGAAGAGAAGCCCGTGTCCCCGGTTGCAACGGGAACCTCCACCCGAGTGACGGAGGCGCGGGATGGGTCCACCGGAAGAAAGACGCCGCCGGCTGTCCGGTCGCCGAGCCACCCCGTCTGCTGCCGCGGGGGCGACCGGCAGCCCACCACCAGAGGATGCCAGGCCTGGGGACAAGCCACCCCCAGCCACCACCCGACGGGGGCCCCAGGACCTGGCCGACAAAGGATGCGCGGTGGCCCATCCCCAACACCGAAATCCTCGGGGTGGGGGAACCCCGCGCACCGGGAGACCGGGCGGAAGATCGAGATCGATTCGGGAGGATTAGCAAGCGAGCCGCGCAAGCAATCGGTTTTGTTTTTGAGATCTCCGCCGTTTCCCAGTTTCGAGTTTTCCGTTTTTTTTTTGGTTTCCTTTCGTTTCCCGTTCGCGCGTTATATTTTCCTCTTTTTTTGGTTTTTTTCTCTTGGTTTTGTGCGTTTTGTGTGTGTGATTTTTTTCTGTTTTGCCGATCCGAGTTCCGAGAAGGCGTCCACCTCCACCAGCGATAAAGGTAGGACCCTTTGTTTTCTGAGATTGCATCCCGGCGCACTCCGCCGTGCGTCTTTTTTGTGAGTGTGCGTGTGTGCGGGTGGTACCTCGCGGTAGGACCACCAGCCCCGGCGACTGGGACCCGAGAGGCCGCGCTTCGTTCGCGTTCGCGCCGATTTTTCCGCGCCTCCGTGCCGCGTTGCGCCGCGCGCCCGTAATTTTCGTTAAATCTTTCTTTTGTATTTTGGGTTTTAGGACCAGCGTCCCCTTTCTGTCCACACCACAGAGAGGGTGTGCTCCCCTTACGCGTGCGTCCGATATCGGTTATTCCGTACCGCGTTTTCTTTGTATCGTGAGCCCCCGCGTCGCGAAACCCTTCTCGCGATTGGCGACTGCGTACCCTCCTCCCGACCGTACGTTGTACCGCGAGGGGCTCAGAATTTTTCTTGAGATCGTCGCGGCCTATTTCGGCCAGAATAAAGTTTATCGTTACCTAATACTCGCGGGTCATTTATTTTCTTTTTACCGACCCCCTCTGAGTTCCGCTCCCGAACGAGCTGCCGGAAGGGCGTATTCCCTGGACGAGTGCTTACGCACTGGCGCCCGGATTAAAAATCGTCCGTGGATTGTAGACTTCGGTAAGCGGAGGGCCACTTTCCCTGGTCGCCCTCCCCCGCAGGGAACTTTTCTTTCGTTCCCTGAACCGATACGTCACAAACTATTATTATTATCCTTATTACTATTATTATTATCGCTATGACTGTTATTATTATCCTTATTCTATTATTACTATCCCTATTACTCTTCACGTTATCCTTATAACTATTATTATTGTCGCTATAACTATTATTATTATCCTTATTACTATTATTACTAGCACTATAACTATTATTATTATCCTTATTACTATTATTATTATTGCTATGACTGTTATTATTATCCTTATTACTAGTATTATTAGCACTATAACTATTATGTTTATCCTTATTACTATTATTATTCGCACTATAACTATTATTCTTATCCTTATTACTATTATTATTATCGCTATGACTGTTATTATTATCCTTATTCTATTATTACTATCCCTATTACTCTTCACGTTATCCTTATAACTATTATTATTATGGCTATAACTATTATTATTATCCTTATTACTATTATTACTAGCACTATAACTATTATTATTATCCTTATTACTATTATTATTATCGCTATGACTGTTATTATTATACTTATTCTATTTATACTATCCCTATTACTCTTGTCTTTATCCTGATAATTATTATTATTTCCCTTATTACAATTATAATTATCGCTATAACTATTATTATTATCCTTATTACTATTATTATTATTGCTATAACTGTTATTATTATCCTTATTACTATTGTTATTAGCACTATAGCTATTATTATTATTATCGCTATGACTGTTATTATTATCCTTATTCTATTATTACTATCCCTATTACTCCTGTCTCTATCCTTATAACTATTATTATTATGCTTATTACTATTATTATTATCCTTATCACTATTATTATTATCGCTATGACTGTTATTATTATACTTATTACTATTATTATTATTGCTATAACTGTTATTAATATCCTTATTACTATTATCATAAGCACTATAGCTATAATTAATATCTTTATTGCTATTATTATTATCGCTATGACTGTTATTATTATACTTATTCTATTATTAGTATACCTATTAGTCTTGTCCCTATCCTTATAATTATTATTATTATGCTTATTACTATTATTACTAGCACTATAACTATTATTATTATCCTTATTACTATTATTACTAGCACTATAACTATTATGTTTATCCTTATTACTATTATTATTCGCACTTTAACTATTATTATTATCCTTATTACTATTATTATTATCGCTATGACTGTTATTATTATCCTTATTCTATTATTACTATCCCTATTACTCTTGTCTTTATCCTGATAATTATTATTATTTCCCTTATTACTATTATTATTATCGCTATAACTGTTATTGTTATCCTTATTACTAGTATTATTAGCACTATAACTATTATGTTTATCCTTATTACTATTATTATTCGGACTATAACTATTATTATTATCCTTATTACTATTATTATTATCGCTATGACTGTTATTATTATCCTTATTCTATTTTTACTATCCCTATTACTCTTCACTTTATCCTTATAACTATTATTATTATGCTTATTACTATTATTATTAGCACTATAACTATTATTATTATCCTTATTACTATTATTATTATCGCTATGACTGTTATTATTATCCTTATTACTAGTATTATTAGCACTATAACTATTATGTTTATCCTTATTACTATTATTATTCGCACTATAACTATTATTATTATCCTTATTACTATTATTATTATCGCTATGACTGTTATTAATATCCTTATTCTATTATTACTATCCCTATTACTCTTGTCTCTATCCTTATAACTATTATTATTATCCTTATTACTATTATTATTATCGCTATGATTGTTATTATTATCCTTATTACTATTATTATTATCGCTATGACTGTTATTAATATCCTTATACTATTATTACTATCCCTATTACTCTTGTCTCTATCCTTATAACTATTATTATTATCCTTATTACTATTATTATTATCGCTATGATTGTTATTATTATCCTTATTCTATTATTTCTATTCCTAATACTCTTGTCCCCATCCTTATAACTATTATTATTATGCTTATAACTGTTATAATTATCCTTTTTACTATTATTATTATTGCTATAACTGTTATTGTTATCGTTATTACTATTATTATTAGCACTATAACTATTATTATTATCCTTATTACTATTATTATTATCGCTATGACTGTTATTATTATCCTTATTCTATTATTACTATCTATATTACTCTTGTCTTTATCCTTACAACTATTATTATTATCCTTATTACTATTATTATTAGCTCTATAACTACTATTGTTATCCTTATTACAAGTATTATTAGCACTATAACTATTATGATTATCCTTATTACTATTATTATTAGCACTATAACTTGTGACGTATCGGTTCAGGGAACGAAAGAAAAGTTCCCTGCGGGGGAGGGCGACCAGGGAAAGTGGCCCTCCGCTTACCGAAGTCTACAATCCACGGACGATTTTTAATCCGGGCGCCAGTGCGTAAGCACTCGTCCAGGGAATACGCCCTTCCGGCAGCTCGTTCGGGAGCGGAACTCAGAGGGGGTCGGTAAAAAGAAAATAAATGACCCGCGAGTATTAGGTAACGATAAACTTTATTCTGGCCGAAATAGGCCGCGACGATCTCAAGAAAAATTCTGAGCCCCTCGCGGTACAACGTACGGTCGGGAGGAGGGTACGCAGTCGCCAATCGCGAGAAGGGTTTCGCGACGCGGGGGCTCACGATACAAAGAAAACGCGGTACGGAATAACCGATATCGGACGCACGCGTAAGGGGAGCACACCCTCTCTGTGGTGTGGACAGAAAGGGGACGCTGGTCCTAAAACCCAAAATACAAAAGAAAGATTTAACGAAAATTACGGGCGCGCGGCGCAACGCGGCACGGAGGCGCGGAAAAATCGGCGCGAACGCGAACGAAGCGCGGCCTCTCGGGTCCCAGTCGCCGGGGCTGGTGGTCCTACCGCGAGGTACCACCCGCACACACGCACACTCACAAAAAAGACGCACGGCGGAGTGCGCCGGGATGCAATCTCAGAAAACAAAGGGTCCTACCTTTATCGCTGGTGGAGGTGGACGCCTTCTCGGAACTCGGATCGGCAAAACAGAAAAAAATCACACACACAAAACGCACAAAACCAAGAGAAAAAAACCAAAAAAAGAGGAAAATATAACGCGCGAACGGGAAACGAAAGGAAACCAAAAAAAAAACGGAAAACTCGAAACTGGGAAACGGCGGAGATCTCAAAAACAAAACCGATTGCTTGCGCGGCTCGCTTGCTAATCGCTTCGCGAATTCCTTCCCGATCTTCCGCCCGGTCTCCCGGTGCGCGGGGTTCCCCCACCCCGAGGATTTCGGTGTTGGGGATGGGCCACCGCGCATCCTTTGTCGGCCAGGTCCTGGGGCCCCCTTCGGGTGGTGGCTGGGGGTGGCTTGTCCCCAGGCCTGGCATCCTCTGGTGGTGGCTGCCGGTCGCCCCCGCGGCAGCAGACGGGGTGGCTCGGCGACCGGACAGCCGGCGGCGTCTTTCTTCCGGTGGACCCATCCCGCGCCTCCGTCACTCGGGTGGAGGTTCCCGTTGCAACCGGGGACACGGGCTCCTCTTCCTTGGCGCTCCTGCTGGAAGGGGGGGGGAAAGAGTGGGAGGGCCGCGCGAACACAAAACCACAAACAAAAAAAAAACATTAGCAACGCATCCATCCCTCCACACTGCCCCCAGCGGCTGGGGTGTCGCTGGGCGGAGGAGGGAGGCCGGCGGGCCTGGTGGCCATTCGTAACGAGGTCAAAGGGTGCCTCGTTACACACCCCCCCCCAAAAGTTGGCCTGCCTCTCCTCCCCACTTACGCGCCCGCTCCTCGAGGCCGCTTGCCTTGGCAAGCGAGCGGCGAAGATGGCTAATCCAGAAAAAAACTCCTGCCCTATAACAGACTTGATAATAAAGGTTAAAAAAAAAAAGATTAAAAAAAAAGGAGTGAGTGTAGGGCTAGGGAAAAAAAAGAAGGTGGGTGGAGAGAGAAGCCATAACCAATACTTCAAGAACACACAAAAAAAAATCATACCAGGCATGCTCTCCTACGGTATACGATAATTTGCGCCTCGACGAGCGACGGGCCGCGGTATAAGAACCAACGCAAGAACTAGTCTGGCTGTCTTAATCCGGCCGTGCCAAGCCCTCTTAATTTGGAATAATTGGCTTAGCCTAATTCAATTCCGGGGCTTGACTTTTTCATCGCTGTCGATCTGAACTCGGTATTTGTCGGTAACGACATTTTCTCAGACTCGCTGATCAGCTGTTTCGGGGCGCGAGTTTCTCGACACCACCTTAACGGCGGAGACTCGGCGTTCCCAATCCGAAACCCCATATGCTGATTGACCTCCAGGGTGGAGTCATCGTGCTCTATGGGCGATCAGCAGAGCTGCCCTCAATTTCTCTCGTCCGCTGAACAGAAAAGTCTGTCCCCTGCAACGGGACGAAGAAAGGGGGGCTGTGAGAAAAGAAAAAGGGAAACGAGACGGAAAGAAAGGAACGATAGTTCAGGCGCACGATAACGGTACGAGACCGGGAAACACAACCAAACACTAAACGAAGACAAGAAAACTAAACAAAATATGCCTTTTTGGCCTAAGTGGCCGGCCAACCAAATAATAATAATAAAAAAAAACAATAAACATTTAAATTATCAAAACGAAAAAAAAAACTAAACTCATGAATATTGATTTAATAAAATAAACAAAGAAAGAGGAAAAAAAAAAAAAAAATTCCCACCACCACCATAGACAAATATATTTTATTTTTTTTTTTTTTTTTTTTTTTTGTTTGTTTTTGGAATTTTATTAAATTTTTTTTTTTTTTTTTTTTTTTTTTTTTTCTACTTAAAATCTACTATATTCAAAAATAACCCACCACCAATAAGAATAATCAAAAGGCAGACAACGGACAACATACGGGAATCCGGCAGGGCCCCCGCAGACCCTTTATTGCCGCCGGTGCGGGGCCGCCTGCTGCTCCGCCCGCCATGCCCGCGAACACTGCGGGCATGACTGGAGCGTCATGCCGGGCCACCCACACCGGTAGCAGTAAGCTCCAGTGGGCGGATAGGGGCAATTACTCCTTGTATGCCCCGTCCGCCTACACTGGAAGCAGACCCCGGGGGGGGCCGGGCCTGCGGGCTGGGCTTGGGAGCCCCCAGGCGCCTCCTCCTTGGCCAGGTCACTCATTAAGGCCAAGATCTTCGCGGCTGTGTCAAAATAGCGACCTGGCAGAGTGGCCGCCTGGCCGCTGGCGGGCGCCTCCGCCGCTACCCGCCTACGCTTTTCGGGCCGTTGGCCCGGAGCGTTATGACCCTGGGTCAACGGCCGGGCAGGGGGCGGGGGTGCCGCTCTTTTAGCGGTGGCGCGGCGGTTCCTCCTCCGCGCCTCCCTCTTGACGCGCCCGGAGACGGGCGCTACGGCGACGGGGGTCGTCACCGCGGGGAGCGCGGGCTCCCTCCGCGCCTCCCTCTTTGCGCGCCCGTGGACGGGCGCTACTGCGGCTGCGGGGGTGGATGCCGCGGGGGCGGCGGGCCCTCGCCGCGCCTGGCGGGTCCTCTTCCGCCGCTCTCTCCGTCTCGCCGTCCGGGCCGATCCCGTCCTCGGCGTGGTGGCGACTCCTGTCGCCACCAAGGTCGGCGGCGCCTCCGCTGTCGGGGCCCGGGGCTGAAGACAGGCGTCCGGGGGGAAGGGGTCGAACGCCAAGTCCGGGTGGTGTGGGGCCGGCTGTTTCCGGGCCCCACTTCGACCGCCTCTCCTTCCTCGACGCAGCATCCTGTAGTGGCAAAAAAATATTAGAAGCGGTCGGTAACGAATTGTTATTGGGGACGTCACCGACAAACGGCTTCAAATCGGAGACGTGCACCTTCGGAATCATTCGGGTTCCGCACGTCTCCAACTCACACACAACCGGCGACAGGACCTTTTTAATCCGAAACGGGCCGATATAAGCTGGCGACAGCTTCGCGGCCACGTTTTCCGCGGCGGACGAGAGGACTTTATTTCGGCGCCAAACTAAATCGCCTACCCGGTATCGAACGTTTCTATGACGCGCGTTGTAATACTTCGCTTGTCGCTTGTGTGCACGCTCCAGCTGTTCTCGTACTAAGTCGTGCAACAATAACAAGCGGCGCGATCGCTGTGCCCAAGCCTGCGGATCTCCGCGGGAGAGCAGGGGTTCTCCTTCTACGGCGCGGCGAAGACTGCCGACCGGCCGAGGGGCTCGTCCAAAATTGAGCACCGCCGGAGAATCGCCGGCTGAAGAATGCACAGCGGTATTAACAGCGAATCGGAACTCGTGCAAGTGCACGTTCCATTCACGGTGGTCCTTTTTTATGAAGGATGAAATCATCGTCTTCAGGACGCGATTAACTCGCTCCACCGGATTCGCTTGCGCGTGATACGGGGGAATCGTGTAATGTGTGATTCCCCATTCTTTCAAAGCGGTATCGATATCTTTATTACGGAACTCGGTACCGTTGTCAGTGAGGAGTATCTCGGGGGCTCCCCAACGAAATACTACGAGGTCCTCCAAAGCTGTCAAGATAGTGGACCCCGTAGCTTTCCGGAGCGCCTTACACTCCACCCACTTTGTAAAATTGTCCAAAAAGACTACAACGTACCGAGACTGATCACGCCCGGGCGGAAAAGGGCCCATTACGTCGGCGGATACCACGGCCCAGGGCCGTTCGGGGATTCGCCGACCCATGTGTCCAGCGGGAGCGCGCTGCTCGACCTTGTGCTGTTGACACACGGGACATCGCTGCACAAATCGGCGGATGTCCCGGAACATCCCCGGCCAGTAAAACTCTTGGCTCACCCTTTGGTATGTTTTATCAATTCCTGGGTGGCCAGCGGCCGGAGGATCATGGGCGTTTCGAATGGCCTTTTCCCGAAGATCCTCGGGGAGAACCAACTTCCACGCGTCGTCATCTTCACCGATAATCTCTCGCGTGGGAGACGGACGATGGTAATATAAACGTCCGTCTTCAACCCGCCAATCGGGGTACGACGCGGGGTGAGATTCTACTTTCTCTAGGCGGCCGGCGTACCAATTACTCTCAATGTCCTTGAGGGCCGCCAAGAGATCGTGAGCGGTATGTTCTTCGGTGACAACGTCGCTCGGGGGTACTATCGCACGTGAAAGTGCATCCGGGACGTGGTGGAGGGCCCCCTTGCGATGCTCAATAGAAAAGGAATATTGTTGCATGTCAAGGGCCCATCGCGCCAATCGTCCCGTCGGATCTTTTAAATTATGCAGCCATTTGAGGCTGCTGTGATCCGTAATGACGGTGAAGGTGTACCCCTCGAGATACGGACGGAGTTTTTTAATGGCCCACAGGACTGCCAAACACTCTTTCTCGGTCACTGAATATTTTTGCTCGGCAGCGGTCAAGACACGATTCACGTAAACAATGGGGTGCTCCTCCCCGTTTTGTTTTTGTGTGAGGACCGCGCCAATAGCGTAGTGACTCGCGTCAGTCTGAAGAACAAACGGTAACGAAAAATCGGGACGGGCTAGAACGGGGGCGGTGCTCAAGGCTTTTTTCAGATTTTGAAAAGCCGTTTCCTGAGCTTTACCCCAATGCCAGGGCTCGTTTTTCTTTAGCAACTGCACCAAGGGGACTTTGTCACGCGCATGGTTCGGCAAAAATCGGGCGTACCAGCCGACCATGCCGAGGAAACTCCGCAGTTGCTTGACCGTAGTGGGCGCCGGGTAGGACAAAACCGGCGCAACCTTCTCCGGATCGGGTTCGAGGCCTTTCCGGTTGATTAAGTATCCTAAGTACCGGACCTCTTGGCGACAAAACTCGCTCTTCTCCCGATTAATTTCGAGCCCTGCTCCGTTCAAAATTCCAATGACCTTTTCGATCCATTGAAGATGGTCATCAAAAGTCTCATTGACGATGACAATGTCGTCAAGATACGCGAAGGCGTGAGGCTCAAGCTCGGGACCAATCAAGCGATCCATCAGCCTTTGAAAAGTTGCCGGGGCGTTGGTCAGCCCGTACGGCATACGCGTAAATTGGAATAACCCTTTTCCTGGGACTATGAACGCGGTAATCTCTCGACTGGACTCTTCCAGAGGAATTTGGAAGTACGCCTGACTTAAATCGATTGTAGAAATGTACAATGCAGTGCGTAATTTGTCCAGGATCGCGTCCATGTGCGGAAGAGGGTACGCATCTTTTTTGGTGACGGTATTTACATCGCGATAATCTACACAAAATCGGAATTTCCCGTTTGGTTTTGGGATTATCACGGGACAACTCGCCCACGCGCTTTCCGAGCGCTCGATAATCCCATCCGCGAGCATCTTGTCCACTTCCGCGTGCGCGACCTCGTAGATTTTCGGAGAGACTCGGCGCGCGCGGTGCTTAATCGGTTCGTGGCCTTGCACGTCGATCCGATGCTGGACAAGACTCGTCGCGGGAGGTTTTTCCGCAGGAGGGGAAATTATTCGGTCTAAAAGCTGATTTAGGCGCTCGCTTTGTTTCGGAGTAAGCTCCACGATCGCGGCGCAATCAGCGTGAATAATTTCCTCCGAATCCTGGAAACCTGGAACCACGAAAGCGTGAACGGGACCCTTCCGAATTTTCCAAGTCGCGTTGGAGGTGTCTAGGGAGATTTCGAAAGCTTCAAGAAAATCGATCCCTAACACACAATCGTAATCGAGATTGTTCGCGACTCGAATTGGTAGATCTATCTTCCGCCCGTCGATCTCGATTTCCACCACCGCTTCGCCTAGGATACGGTCCTGTGTGCCATTGGCCATTCGCATTTCACCGGAAAAGGTGAAATCAAGACGCGATCCTAACCACTCGATCGCGTCCGGTCCCAAATAGGAACGCGCGGCCCCGCTGTCGATTAACGCCCACAGCGGATGTCCGGCTAAAAGCAACCGGACATAATAGCGGCGGTCAACGTATCCCGGCGGAAAATCGTGGCGAAATTTGGACGATTCGCGAGCTAAAACCACCACCTCATTGTTCCCTGGTCCAACCGGCCAATTGACCGTCACATGGACAATGTCGGGATCTGAGGAGGTGGCCCCCTTCCTTTTTTCCAAAAGTGGAGGAGCGGGGAGGGGGCTCGCGGAATCTAGACCCCCACCTCGCTGTCCCCTGTTCCAACCGGCACCCTGGCCGTCGCATGGAAAAATTAGGGAGCTGGAGGTGGCATCCGTCCTCTCCTCCCGAAGTGGAGGAGCAGGAGGGGGTCTTACGAGATCGACGTCATTACCTCCTCGTCCCCTGTTCCAACCAGCCCTTTGGCCGTCACATGGAAAAAGTAGGGATCTGGAGGTATCCCTCTCCGTTTCCTCCTGAAGCGGAGGAGTAGGGAGAGGTCCCACGGGATCGAAACTATCCCCTCGTTGTCCCCTGTTCCAACCGGCCAATTGACCGTCACATGGAAAAAGTAGGGAGTCGGAGGTGGCCCTCTCGGTTTTCTCCTGAAGTGGAGGAGTGGGGAGAGGTGCTGCATGATAGAAACTATCCCCCCTGTGTCCCCTGTTCCAACCGGCACTTGGGCCGTCACATGGAAAAAGTAGGGACTTGGGGGTGGCCTCCTCCCTTTCCTCCGGAAGTGGAGGGCAGGGGAGGGGCCCCGCGGATTTTGGCGGAAGAGACGGGAGGGTCAACTCGGCGGGGATCTCTGGAGCTCCCGGAAAATCCGAACAAAGGCTCGGACCCGTTGGCTTCTCCTCCACCTGAGTCGTGCCTGCAAGTGAGGCCTCCACGTCTTTATGCGGGTGGTCGCCGGCCTCTAGCGACCTCCCCGCCTCGCATTTCCCGACCTTCGTGCGAGGCAATCGGGACACGTCAAAATTGTTTCCCCTTCCCTGTTGCACCCGTAACACACCCGTGTCCTGCGGGGGAGGGGGCAGTCGGCAGCCCAATGTCCAGACTGCCGGCAGTTGTAGCACTCCCCCCCCCTAGAGGTCGACGGGGTCGGTGCAGCGGGTTGGGGCGCAGCCACGGCCGGCCTCGCGGGGCTCCTCCGCGCTTGTTGCGGCGCTGAAGGTCGCGGCGGAGTGCTCCTCCGCTGTGGCTGGCGGGCAGCAGTCGCCTTCGGCGGGGGATTTTTCGCTGTCGCGGGGGCCGGGGGGCGTGGTTTCCCACGTCTTTCCTCGGCCTTGGGCTTTGAGGAGCCCGATCTCTTTTTCCGCGACTTCGCAGATTTTCCCCGCCTCGAACTGTCCGATGAAGATTCGGAGCTCGTTGTCGCGTCGATCGCGGCGATTCTCGCGTGAGGCCCTCGCGGGGGTGGCCTGTACGCGGTCTCCGACAGCGCGAGTTCACTTGCGGTGGGAGGGGGACGGTGCCCGGCTTTGTCCCTAGCCGCGGCAGTCTCCACCTCTTTCCCTAACTCGCGGAGTTCCTCAAAGGTTGAGAACTCCGATCGACGGAACCTACGCCGGTAAAAGGGTCGCAGGTTATCGTAGGCGATACCTAGGCGCTCGGAGTACGGTGGAGGGGAGATCATATGCGAGAAGATCAGCTCGATATTATCGAGGAAAGCGCCGATCGATTCTCGTTCTCCCTGCGTGCGATTTTTAGCATCGTTCCAGAGTTGCTGCTGAAGGTCACTGGCGCCGAAGCGTTCCCGGAAAGCCCGGGAAAACGCACGCCAAGTGTGACAGCTCGCCCCTCGGAGGCGATACCATTTCGACGCTTCTCCACGGAAAACAGCCGGTAAAGCAGCCAACATATCCTGGTCAGGCAATCCGGCACTGTCCAGGCATCGTTCGAGGCGGTCCAAAAAAGTTTCGGCCCCTTCCTCGAACTCGTTGGAGTACGAGATGTGCCACTTGTTCAGCACATCGACGGCTCTATCTCCGCGGCAATAACCGCTGCGGGATGACCGTCGAGGGAACCGGGCATCATCCTCGAATTCGCTCTCCTCATCCCGATGTCGCGCAACACGGCGGGAGCGGGGAGAACGTGGCTCGCCCGAAAGCGGACGAGCCTCCCTTTCCCGTCTCCTTGTCGCTCGTGAGGGGACATGGGGCGCCTCCACGGGTACCCTCGGGTCGAGGTCACGGTACTCCACGGATCGTGACGGAAGATTTCTGCGATAACGACGTTCGCGGTCCTCGTATTCCGAAGAATCATCCCCGTACGGGGAGGGAACACGGGACTGACCACGGGACACCAAATTGTCCCTGTGATCGCGAGGTCGTGATCGTTCGTGGGGGGAGAGGTCACGGTTCTCCTCTCTCCTTTCGCGTCGCTCCTCACGTCGAACCTCTCGTCGATTTTCGCTATGGGGCGAACGACGGGGGTCGCGGGACTCGTCAACAGCTGGCAGTGGGATATCTCTCTCGCTCCCACTGCTCTCGGTGCTCTCGCACCGTGGCTGTCGCCGAGAGAGGAGGGGGGCCGGCATACGGTGTGAGCGCCGGTCCTTCGCCCTATCTCTCTCCATTCGTGACGCGTCGGGAATCCCCTCCCTGGCGGAACGCGTCGAGCGTCGATCGCTGACGATCGGCTCGATCTCGGGGAGGGGAACGGAAAATCTCCGCGACTCTCGCGGAGGGGAAACGCGAGATGTCTCGCGATCCCTCCTACGTCCGGAAAATTCGGACTCCGCGGGTCGCGTGCCCCTAACGCGAGGCGGGCTCAAGGGCGTTAGGGGGCGATGGGGAGTAGCCTCTGTCCGCCGGGCCACTTCCACCCCGTCTGGAGGGATACTAAACGGATCCCTCTCTCGACTGGCGGACTGGCCTGCGGGGAGCCAACCGTGGGACTCAACCCACCCACGCGGCAATTCAGGGCTATTTACACCCCTCGGTAAACCGGACACAACGTGACTGTCCCTCGCTCGCTGCGCCGCGACCAGAGGCGCGGCTGCGGCCTCGGTCGTGGTCGGGGCTGTTGGAGGGGCTGACTCACGGCTCGCTTGTGCCCTTCGGGAGTAGGTGACCCCTTCTATTGTGGAATGGCGGAGGATGGACTCATATTTCCCTATCAAGTCCGCTCCTCTGCCGCTTTCCAGCACGGTCTCGACCGCGGTGGTCAAGGCTCCACCCGTGGTGTCCCGTTCGGGGTCCCATTGGGCCGCGTTGGGTCCGAATTCGCGTCTAAAATGATAGCGCTGAAAACGGTCCACTAACGTTGCCCAGGTACCGGTAATTCGTAAGCCTAGGAGGTCCATCAACATAATGATGTCGATGGCGTAATGTCGCTCTAAAAACGTGGCGCATCTTGACCGCACCTCGGCCCTCTGTTCGCGGAGGGCTTGGCGGCGAGAGCGGTCAGTTTCGATGGCCTCGGAGCTGGACATGTTGGTAAACAAAACCTAACCCGGAGTTTATCTGGCTCGACCGTGAGAAAAAAAAAGGACAACACGAGGCAGAATAACTTCGACGGGTATCGACTCCTAGCACGGTTGAAAAACGAAATTCCTTTCCAATCGGCTCGGTACAGCGGTAAATTCCTCAGGGAACGACAATAGGCCAAAACAACAGATACCGTTACTAACAATGGCCGCGAGGGTATCAGGGATCTATTTGTACACAAGGGGTACAAATAGATGTCAGAAAGACAAAGGGGGTTCCCTATCAACCGCTCGCGATACAGAAGAAAAAACTCGCCGTTAAACTCAACGATACGAGTAACGGGTTTTTCAAACCAAACGGAAGAACCGTCGTTTGGTTTGGGATACTCGCGTCCCTTGGTCAAATATACAAGGGGCCCCACGTTGGGCGCCAAAATTGTGACGTATCGGTTCAGGGAACGAAAGAAAAGTTCCCTGCGGGGGAGGGCGACCAGGGAAAGTGGCCCTCCGCTTACCGAAGTCTACAATCCACGGACGATTTTTTAATCCGGGCGCCAGTGCGTAAGCACTCGTCCAGGGAATACGCCCTTCCGGCAGCTCGTTCGGGAGCGGAACTCAGAGGGGGTCGGTAAAAAGAAAATAAATGACCCGCGAGTATTGGGTAACGATAAACTTTATTCTGGCCGAAATAGGCCGCGACGATCTCAAAAAGAGTTCTGAGCCCCACGCGGTACAACGTACGGTCGGGAGGAGGGTACGCAGTCGCCAATCGCGAGAAGGGTTTCGCGACGCGGGAGCTCACGATACAAAGAAAACGCGGTACGGAATAACCGATATCGGACGCACGCGTAAGGGGAGCACACCCTCTCTGTGGTGTGGACAGAAAGGGGACGCTGGTCCTAAAACCCAAAATACAAAAGAAAGATTTAACGAAAATTACGGGCGCGCGGCGCAACGCGGCACGGAGGCGCGGAAAAATCGGCGCGAACGCGAACGAAGCGCGGCCTCTCGGGTCCCAGTCGCCGGGGCTGGTGGTCCTACCGCGAGGTACCACCCGCACACACGCACACTCACAAAAAAGACGCACGGCGGAGTGCGCCGGGATGCAATCCCAGAAAACAAAGGGTCCTACCTTTATCGCTGGTGGAGGTGGACGCCTTCTCGGAACTCGGATCGGCAAAACAGAAAAAATCACACACACAAAACGCACAAAACCAAGAGAAAAAAAACCAAAAAAAAAAGGAAAACACAACGCGCGAACGGGAAACGAAAGGAAACCAAAAAAAAAACGGAAAACTCGAAACTGGGAAACGGCGGAGATCTCAAAAACAAAACCGATTGCTTGCGCGGCTCGCTTGCTAATCCTCTCCAATCGATTTCGATCTTCCGCCCGGTCTCCCGGTGCGCGGGGTTCCCCCACCCCGAGGATTTCGGTGTTGGGGATGGGCCACCGCGCATCCTTTGTCGGCCAGGTCCTGGGGCCCCCTTCGGGTGGAGGCTGGGGGTGGCTTGTCCCCAGGCCTGGCATCCTCTGGTGGTGGGCTGCCGGTCGCCCCCGCGGCAGCAGACGGGGTGGCTCGGCGACCGGACAGCCGGCGGCGTCTTTCTTCCGGTGGACCCATCCCGCGCCTCCGTCACTCGGGTGGAGGTTCCCGTTGCAACCGGGGACACGGGCTCCTCTTCCATGGCGCTCCTGCTGGAAGGGGGGGGGGGGGGAAAGAGTGGGAGGGCCGCGCGAACACAAAACAACAAACAAAAAAAAACATTCGCAACGCATCCATCCCTCCACACTGCCCCCAGCGGCTGGGGTGTCGCTGGGCGGAGGAGGGAGGCCGGCGGGCCTGGTGGCCATTCGTAACGAGGTCAAAGGGTGCCTCGTTACAAGCGATAATAATAATAATAATAAGGATAATAATAATAGTTATAAGGATAAAGACAAGAGGAATAGGATTATAGTAATAGTAATAAGAATAATAATAACAGTTATAGCGATAATAATAATAGTTATAAGGATAAAGACAAGAGGAATAGGGATAATAGTAATAGTAATAAGAATAATAATAACAGTTATAGCGATAATAATAATAGTTATAAGGATATAGACAAGAGTAATAGGGATAGTAACAATAGAATAAGCATAATAATAACAGTTATAGCGATAATGATAATAGTAATAAGGATAATAATAACAGTTATAGCGATAATAATAATAGTTATAAGGAAAAAGACAAGAGGAATAGGGATAATAGTAATAGTAATAAGAATAATAATAACAGTTATAGCGATAATAATAATAGTAATAAGAATAATAATAACAGTTAAAGCGATAATAATAATAGTAATAAGAATAATAATAACAGTTATAGCGATAATAATAATAGTATTAAGGATAATAATAACAGTTATAGCGATAATAATAATAGTTATAAGGAGAAAGACAAGAGGAATAGGGATAATAATAATAGTAACAAGAATAATAATAACAGTTATTGCGATAATAATAATAGTATTAACGATAAAGGCAAGAGTAATACGGACAGTAATAATAGTAACATGAATAATAATAACAGTTATAGCGATAATAATAATAGTAATAAGGATAATAATAATAGTTATAATGATATAGACAAGATAATAGGGATAGTAACAATAGAATAAGCATAATAATAACAGTCATAGCGATAATAATAATAGTAATACGGATAATAATAACAGTTATAGCGATAATAATAATACTATTAAGGATAAAGGCAAGAGTAATACGGACAGTAATAATAGTAACAAGAATAATAATAACAGTTATAGCGATAATAATAATAGTAATAAGGATAATAATAACAGTTATAAGGACATAGACAAGAGTAATAGGGATAGTAACAATAGAATAAGCATAATAATAACAGTTATAGCGATAATAATAATAGTAATAAGGATAATAATAACAGTTATAGCGATAATAATAATAATAATAAGGATAATAATAATAGTTATAAGGATAAAGACAAGAGGAATGGGGATAATAGTAATAGTAATAAGAATAATAATAACAGTTATAGAGATAATAATAATAGTAATAAGGATAATAATAACAGTTATAGCGATAATAATAATAATAATAATAATAATAAGGATAATAATAATAGTTATAAGGATAAAGACAAGAGGAATAGGGATAATAGTAATAGTAATAAGAATAATAATAACAGTTATAGCGATAATAATAATAGTAATAAGCATAATTATAACAGTTATAGCGATAATAATAATAGTAATAAGGATAATAATAACAGTTATAGCGATAATAATAATAATAATAAGGATAATAATAATAGTTATAAGGATAACGACAAGAGGAAAGGGATAATAGTAATAGTAATAAGAATAATAATAACAGTTATAGCGATAATAATAATAGTAATAAGGATAATAATAACAGTTATAGCGATAATAATAATAGTATTAAGGATAATAATAACAGTTATAGCGATAATAATAATAGTTATAAGGAGAAAGAAAAGAGGAATAGGGATAATAATAATAGTAACAAGAATAATAATAACAGTTATAGCGATAATAATAATAGTAATAAGGATAATAATAACAGTTATAGCGATAATAATAATAATAATAATAATAAGGATAATAATAATAGTTATAAGGATAAAGACAAGAGGAATAGGGATAATAGTAATAGTAACAAGAATAATAATAACAGTTATAGCGATAATAATAATAGTAATAAGGATAATAATAATAGTTATAAGGATATAGACAAGATAATAGGGATAGTAACAATAGAATAAGCATAATAATAACAGTTATAGCGATAATAATAATAGTAATAAGTATAATAATAACAGTTATAGCGATAATAATAATAATAATAAGGATAATAATAATAGTCATAAGGATAAAGACAAGAGGAACAGGGATAATAGTAATAGTAATAAGAATAATAATAAGAGTTATAGCGATAATAATAATAGTAATAAGGATAATAATAACAGTTATAGCGATAATAATAATAATAATAATAATAATAAGGATAATAATAATAGTTATAAGGATAAAGACAAGAGGAAAAGGGATAATAGTAATAGTAATAAGAATAATAATAACAGTTATAGCGATAATAATAATAGTAATAAGCATAATTATAACAGTTATAGCGATAATAATAATAGTAATAAGGATAATAATAACAGTTATAGCGATAATAATAATAATAATAAGGATAATAATAATAGTTATAAGGATAACGACAAGAGGAATGGGGATAATAGTAATAGTAATAAGAATAATAATAACAGTTATAGCGATAATAATAATAGTAATAAGGATAATAATAACAGTTATAGCGATAATAATAATAGTATTAAGGATAATAATAACAGTTATAGCGATAATAATAATAGTTATAAGGAGAAAGAAAATAGGAATAGGGATAATAATAATAGTAACAAGAATAATAATAACAGTTATAGCGATAATAATAATAGTAATAAGGATAATAATAACAGTTATAGCGATAATAATAATAATAATAATAATAAGGATAATAATAATAGTTATAAGGATAAAGACAAGAGGAATAGGGATAATAGTAATAGTAACAAGAATAATAATAACAGTTATAGCGATAATAATAATAGTAATAATAATAATAAGGATAATAATAATAGTTATAAGGATAAAGACAAGAGGAATAGGGATAATAGTAATAGTAATAAGAATAATAATAACAGTTATAGCGATAATAATAATAGTAATAAGGATAATAATAACAGTTATAGCGATAATA
The DNA here is from genome assembly GCA_945859555.1 of Megachile ligniseca. Classification (NCBI taxonomy): domain Eukaryota; kingdom Metazoa; phylum Arthropoda; class Insecta; order Hymenoptera; family Megachilidae; genus Megachile; species Megachile ligniseca. The sequence continues at coordinate 67,722 of CAMAOC010000228.1, forward strand.
ATAATAGTATTAAGGATAATAATAACAGTTAAAGCGATAATAATAATAGTAATAAGAATAATAATAACAGTTATAGCGATAATAATAATAGTATTAAGGATAATAATAACAGTTATAGCGATAATAATAATAGTTATAAGGAGAAAGACAAGAGGAATAGGGATAATAATAATAGTAACAAGAATAATAATAACAGTTATTGCGATAATAATAATAGTATTAACGATAAAGGCAAGAGTAATACGGACAGTAATAATAGTAACATGAATAATAATAACAGTTATAGCGATAATAATAATAGTAATAAGGATAATAATAATAGTTATAATGATATAGACAAGATAATAGGGATAGTAACAATAGAATAAGCATAATAATAACAGTCATAGCGATAATAATAATAGTAATACGGATAATAATAACAGTTATAGCGATAATAATAATACTATTAAGGATAAAGGCAAGAGTAATACGGACAGTAATAATAGTAACAAGAATAATAATAACAGTTATAGCGATAATAATAATAGTAATAAGGATAATAATAACAGTTATAAGGACATAGACAAGAGTAATAGGGATAGTAACAATAGAATAAGCATAATAATAACAGTTATAGCGATAATAATAATAGTAATAAGGATAATAATAACAGTTATAGCGATAATAATAATAATAATAAGGATAATAATAATAGTTATAAGGATAAAGACAAGAGGAATGGGGATAATAGTAATAGTAATAAGAATAATAATAACAGTTATAGAGATAATAATAATAGTAATAAGGATAATAATAACAGTTATAGCGATAATAATAATAATAATAATAATAATAAGGATAATAATAATAGTTATAAGGATAAAGACAAGAGGAATAGGGATAATAGTAATAGTAATAAGAATAATAATAACAGTTATAGCGATAATAATAATAGTAATAAGCATAATTATAACAGTTATAGCGATAATAATAATAGTAATAAGGATAATAATAACAGTTATAGCGATAATAATAATAATAATAAGGATAATAATAATAGTTATAAGGATAACGACAAGAGGAATGGGGATAATAGTAATAGTAATAAGAATAATAATAACAGTTATAGCGATAATAATAATAGTAATAAGGATAATAATAACAGTTATAGCGATAATAATAATAGTATTAAGGATAATAATAACAGTTATAGCGATAATAATAATAGTTATAAGGAGAAAGAAAATAGGAATAGGGATAATAATAATAGTAACAAGAATAATAATAACAGTTATAGCGATAATAATAATAGTAATAAGGATAATAATAACAGTTATAGCGATAATAATAATAATAATAATAATAAGGATAATAATAATAGTTATAAGGATAAAGACAAGAGGAATAGGGATAATAGTAATAGTAACAAGAATAATAATAACAGTTACAGCGATAATAATAATAGTAATAATAATAATAAGGATAATAATAATAGTTATAAGGATAAAGACAAGAGGAATAGGGATAATAGTAATAGTAATAAGAATAATAATAACACTTATAGCGATAATAATAATAGTAATAAGGATAATAATAACAGTTATAGCGATAATAATAATAGTATTAAGGATAATAATAACAGTTATAGCGATAATAATAATAGTTATAAGGAGAAAGAAAAGAGGAATAGGGATAATAATAATAGTAACAAGAATAATAATAACAGTTATAGCGATAATAATAATAGTAATAAGGATAATAATAACAGTTATAGCGATAATAATAATAATAATAATAATAAGGATAATAATAATAGTTATAAGGATAAAGACAAGAGGAATAGGGATAATAGTAATAGTAACAAGAATAATAATAACAGTTATAGCGATAATAATAATAGTAATAAGCATAATTATAACAGTTATAGCGATAATAATAATAGTAATAAGGATAATAATAACAGTTATAGCGATAATAATAATAATAATAAGGATAATAATAATAGTTATAAGGATAACGACAAGAGGAAAGGGGATAATAGTAATAGTAATAAGAATAATAATAACAGTTATAGCGATAATAATAATAGTAATAAGGATAATAATAACAGTTATCGCGATAATAATAATAGTATTAAGGATAATAATAACAGTTATAGCGATAATAATAATAGTTATAAGGAGAAAGAAAAGAGGAATAGGGATAATAATAATAGTAACAAGAATAATAATAACAGTTATAGCGATAATAATAATAGTAATAAGGATAATAATAACAGTTATAGCGATAATAATAATAATAATAATAATAAGGATAATAATAATAGTTATAAGGATAAAGACAAGAGGAATAGGGATAATAGTAATAGTAACAAGAATAATAATAACAGTTATAGCGATAATAATAATAGTAATAAGGATAATAATAATAGTTATAAGGATATAGACAAGATAATAGGGATAGTAACAATAGAATAAGCATAATAATAACAGTTATAGCGATAATAATAATAGTAATAAGTATAATAATAACAGTTATAGCGATAATAATAATAATAATAAGGATAATAATAATAGTCATAAGGATAAAGACAAGAGGAACAGGGATAATAGTAATAGTAATAAGAATAATAATAAGAGTTATAGCGATAATAATAATAGTAATAAGGATAATAATAACAGTTATAGCGATAATAATAATAATAATAATAATAAGGATAATAATAATAGTTATAAGGATAAAGACAAGAGGAATAGGGATAATAGTAATAGTAATAAGAATAATAATAACAGTTATAGCGATAATAATAATAGTAATAAGGTTAACAATAACAGTTATAGCGATAATAATAATAGTATTAAGGATAAAGGCAAGAGTAATACGGACAGTAATAATAGTAACAATAATAATAATAACAGTTATAGCGATAATAATAATAGTATTAAGGATAAAGGCAAGAGTAATACGGACAGTAATAATAGTAACAAGAATAATACTAACAGTTATAGCGATAATAATAATAGTAATAAGGATAATAATAATAGTTATAAGGATATAGACAAGAGTAATAGGGATAGTAACAATAGAATAAGCATAATAATAACAGTTATAGCGATAATAATAATAATAATAAGGATAATAATAATAGTTATAAGGATAAAGACAAGAGGAATAGGGATAATAGTAATAGTAATAAGAATAATAATAACAGTTATAGCGATAATAATAATAGTAATAAGGTTAACAATAACAGTTATAGCGATAATAATAATAGTATTAAGGATAAAGGCAAGAGTAATACGGACAGTAATAATAGTAACAATAATAATAATAACAGTTATAGCGATAATAATAATAGTATTAAGGATAAAGGCAAGAGTAATACGGACAGTAATAATAGTAACAAGAATAATACTAACAGTTATAGCGATAATAATAATAGTAATAAGGATAATAATAATAGTTATAAGGATATAGACAAGAGTAATAGGGATAGTAACAATAGAATAAGCATAATAATAACAGTTATAGCGATAATAATAATAATAATAAGGATAATAATAATAGTTATAAGGATAAAGACAAGAGGAATAGGATTATAGTAATAGTAATAAGAATAATAATAACAGTTATAGCGATAATAATAATAGTTATAAGGATAAAGACAAGAGGAATAGGGATAATAGTAATAGTAATAAGAATAATAATAACAGTTATAGCGATAATAATAATAGTTATAAGGATATAGACAAGAGTAATAGGGATAGTAACAATAGAATAAGCATAATAATAACAGTTATAGCGATAATGATAATAGTAATAAGGATAATAATAACAGTTATAGCGATAATAATAATAGTTATAAGGAAAAAGACAAGAGGAATAGGGATAATAGTAATAGTAATAAGAATAATAATAACAGTTATAGCGATAATAATAATAGTAATAAGAATAATAATAACAGTTAAAGCGATAATAATAATAGTAATAAGAATAATAATAACAGTTATAGCGATAATAATAATAGTATTAAGGATAATAATAACAGTTATAGCGATAATAATAATAGTTATAAGGAGAAAGACAAGAGGAATAGGGATAATAATAATAGTAACAAGAATAATAATAACAGTTATTGCGATAATAATAATAGTATTAACGATAAAGGCAAGAGTAATACGGACAGTAATAATAGTAACATGAATAATAATAACAGTTATAGCGATAATAATAATAGTAATAAGGATAATAATAATAGTTATAATGATATAGACAAGATAATAGGGATAGTAACAATAGAATAAGCATAATAATAACAGTCATAGCGATAATAATAATAGTAATACGGATAATAATAACAGTTATAGCGATAATAATAATACTATTAAGGATAAAGGCAAGAGTAATACGGACAGTAATAATAGTAACAAGAATAATAATAACAGTTATAGCGATAATAATAATAGTAATAAGGATAATAATAACAGTTATAAGGACATAGACAAGAGTAATAGGGATAGTAACAATAGAATAAGCATAATAATAACAGTTATAGCGATAATAATAATAGTAATAAGGATAATAGTAACAGTTATAGCGATAATAATAATAATAATAAGGATAATAATAATAGTTATAAGGATAAAGACAAGAGGAATGGGCATAATAGTAATAGTAATAAGAATAATAATAACAGTTATAGAGATAATAATAATAGTAATAAGGATAATAATAACAGTTATAGCGATAATAATAATAATAATAATAATAATAAGGATAATAATAATTGTTATAAGGATAAAGACAAGAGGAATAGGGATAATAGTAATAGTAATAAGAATAATAATAACAGTTATAGCGATAATAATAATAGTAATAAGCATAATTATAACAGTTATAGCGATAATAATAATAGTAATAAGGATAATAATAACAGTTATAGCGATAATAATAATAATAATAAGGATAATAATAATAGTTATAAGGATAACGACAAGAGGAATGGGGATAATAGTAATAGTAATAAGAATAATAATAACAGTTATAGCGATAATAATAATAGTAATAAGGATAATAATAACAGTTATAGCGATAATAATAATAGTATTAAGGATAATAATAACAGTTATAGCGATAATAATAATAGTTATAAGGAGAAAGAAAATAGGAATAGGGATAATAATAATAGTAACAAGAATAATAATAACAGTTATAGCGATAATAATAATAGTAATAAGGATAATAATAACAGTTATAGCGATAATAATAATAATAATAATAATAAGGATAATAATAATAGTTATAAGGATAAAGACAAGAGGAATAGGGATAATAGTAATAGTAACAAGAATAATAATAACAGTTATAGCGATAATAATAATAGTAATAAGGATGATAATAATAGTTATAAGGATATAGACAAGATAATAGGGATAGTAACAATAGAATAAGCATAATAATAACAGTTATAGCGATAATAATAATAGTAATAAGTATAATAATAACAGTTATAGCGATAATAATAATAATAATAAGGATAATAATAATAGTTATAGCGATAATAATAATAGTTATAAGGAGAAAGACAAAAGGAATAGGGATAATAATAATAGTAACAAGAATAATAATAGTATTAAGGATAAAGGCAAGAGTAATAGGGACAGTAATAATAGTAACATGAATAATAATAACAGTTATAGCGATAATAATAATAGTAATAAGGATAATAATAATAGTTATAAGGACATAGACAAGAGTAATAGGGATAGTAACAATAGAATAAGCATAATAATAACAGTTATAGCGATAATAATAATAGTAATAAGGATAATAATAACAGTTATAGCGATAATAATAATAATAATAAGGATAATAATAATAGTCATAAGGATAAAGACAAGAGGAACAGGGATAATAGTTATAGTAATAAGAATAATAATAAGAGTTATAGCGATAATAATAATAGTAATAAGGATAATAATAACAGTTATAGCGATAATAATAATAATAATAATAATAAGGATAATAATAATAGTTATAAGGATAAAGACAAGAGGAATAGGGATAATAGTAATAGTAATAAGAATAATAATAACAGTTATAGCGATAATAATAATAGTTATAAGGATAAAGACAAGAGGTATAGGGATAATAGTAATAGTAATAAGAATAATAATAACAGTTATAGCGATAATAATAATAGTTATAAGGATATAGACAAGAGTAATAGGGATAGTAACAATAGAATAAGCATAATAATAACAGTTATAGCGATAATGATAATAGTAATAAGGATAATAATAACAGTTATAGCGATAATAATAATAGTTATAATGAAAAAGACAAGAGGAATAGGGATAATAGTAATAGTAATAAGAATAATAATAACAGTTATAGCGATAATAATAATAGTAATAAGAATAATAATAACAGTTAAAGCGATAATAATAATAGTAATAAGAATAATAATAACAGTTATAGCGATAATAATAATAGTATTAAGGATAATAATAACAGTTATAGCGATAATAATAATAGTTATAAGGAGAAAGACAAGAGGAATAGGGATAATAATAATAGTAACAAGAATAATAATAACAGTTATTGCGATAATAATAATAGTATTAACGATAAAGGCAAGAGTAATACGGACAGTAATAATAGTAACATGAATAATAATAACAGTTATAGCGATAATAATAATAGTAATAAGGATAATAATAATAGTTATAATGATATAGACAAGATAATAGGGATAGTAACAATAGAATAAGCATAATAATAACAGTTATAGCGATAATAATAATAGTAATACGGATAATAATAACAGTTATAGCGATAATAATAATACTATTAAGGATAAAGGCAAGAGTAATACGGACAGTAATAATAGTAACAAGAATAATAATAACAGTTATAGCGATAATAATAATAGTCATAAGGATAATAATAATAGTTATAAGGATATAGACAAGAGTAATAGGGATAGTAAAAATAGAATAAGCATAATAATAACAGTTATAGCGATAATAATAATAATAGTTATAAGGATAAAGACAAGAGGAATAGGATTATAGTAATAGTAATAAGAATAATAATAACAGTTATAGCGATAATAATAATAGTAATAAGGATAATAATAACAGTTATAGCGATAATAATAATAGTAATAAGGATAATAATAACAGTTATAGCGATAATAATAATAATAATAAGGATAATAATAATAGTTATAAGGATAAAGACAAGAGGAATGGGGATAATAGTAATAGTAACAAGAATAATTATAACAGTTATAGCGATAATAATAATAGTAATAAGGATAATAATAACAGTTATAGCGATAATAATAATAATAATAATAATAAGGATAATAATAATAGTTATAAGGATAAAGACAAGAGGAATAGGGATAATAGTAATAGTAATAAGAATAATAATAACAGTTATAGCGATAATAATAATAGTAATAAGGTTAACAATAACAGTTATAGCGATAATAATAATAGTAATAAGGATAATAATAACAGTTATAGCGATAATAATAATAATAATAAGGATAATAATAATAGTTATAAGGATAAAGACAAGAGGAATGGGGATAATAGTAATAGTAACAAGAATAATTATAACAGTTATAGCGATAATAATAATAGTTATAAGGATATAGACAAGATAATAGGGATAGTAACGATAGAATAAGCATAATAATAACAGTTATAGCGATAATAATAATAATAATAAGGATAATAATAATAGTTATAAGGATAAAGACAAGAGGAATAGGATTATAGTAATAGTAATAAGAATAATAATAACAGTTATAGCGATAATAATAATAGTTATAAGGATAAAGACAAGAGGAATAGGGATAATAGTAATAGTAATAAGAATAATAATAACAGTTATAGCGATAATAATAATAGTAATAAGAATAATAATAACAGTTAAAGCGATAACAATAATAGTAATAAGAATAATAATAACAGTTATAGCGATAATAATAATAGTTATAAGGAGAAAGACAAGAGGAATAGGGATAATAATAATAGTAACAAGAATAATAATAACAGTTATTGCGATAATAATAATAGTATTAACGATAAAGGCAAGAGTAATACGGACAGTAATAATAGTAACATGAATAATAATAACAGTTATAGCGATAATAATAATAGTAATAAGCATAATAATAATAGTTATAATGATATAGACAAGATAATAGGGATAGTAACAATAGAATAAGCATAATAATAACAGTTATAGCGATAATAATAATAGTTATAAGGATAAAGACAAGAGGAATAGGGATAATAGTAATAGTAATAAGAATAATAATAACAGTTATAGCGATAATAATAATAGTAATAAGGTTAACAATAACAGTTATAGCGATAATAATAATAGTATTAAGGATAAAGGCAAGAGTAATACGGACAGTAATAATAGTAACAAGAATAATAATAACAGTTATAGCGATAATAATAATAGTAATAAGGATAATAATAACAGTTATAGCGATAATAATAATAATAATAAGGATAATAATAATAGTTATAAGGATAAAGACAAGAGGAATGGGGATAATAGTAATAGTAATAAGAATAATAATAACAGTTATAATGATAATAATAATAGTAATAAGGATAATAATAACAGTTATAGCGATAATAATAATAGTAATAAGGATAATAATAATAGTTGTAAGGATATAGACAAGATAATAGGGATAGTAACAATAGAATAAGCATAATAATAACAGTTATAGCGATAATAATAATAGTAATAAGTATAATAATAACAGTTATAGCGATAATAATAATAATAATAAGGATAATAATAATAGTCATAAGGATAAAGACAAGAGGAACAGGGATAATAGTAATAGTAATAAGAATAATAATAAGAGTTATAGCGATAATAATAATAGTAATAAGGATAATAATAACAGTTATAGCGATAATAATAATAATAATAATAAGGATAATAATAATAGTTATAAGGATAAAGACAAGAGGAATAGGGATAATAGTAATAGTAATAAGAATAATAATAACAGTTATAGCGATAATAATAATAGTAATAAGGTTAATAATAACAGTTATAGCGATAATAATAATAGTATTAAGGATAAAGGCAAGAGTAATGCGGACAGTAATAATAGTAACAAGAATAATAATAACAGTTATAGCGATAATAATAATAGTAATAAGGATAATAATAACAGTTATAGCGATAATAATAATAATAATAAGGATAATAATAATAGTTATAAGGATAAAGACAAGAGGAATGGGGATAATAGTAATAGTAATAAGAATAATAATAACAGTTATAGCGATAATAATAATAGTAATAAGTATAATAATAACAGTTATAGCGATAATAATAATAATAATAAGGATAATAATAATAGTTATAGCGATAATTATAATAGTTATAAGGAGAAAGACAAGAGGAATAGGGATAATAATAATAGTAACAAGAATAATAATAGTATTAAGGATAAAGGCAAGAGTAATACGGACAGTAATAATAGTAACATGAATAATAATAACAGTTATAGCGATAATAATAATAGTAATAAGGATAATAATAATAGTTATAAGGATATAGACAAGATAATAGGGATAGTAACAATAGAATAAGCATAATAATAACAGTTATAGCGATAATAATAATAGTAATAAGGATAATAATAACAGTTATAGCGATAATAATAATAATAATAAGGATATAAATAATAGTCACAAGGATAAAGACCAGAGGAACAGGGATAATAGTAATAGTAATAAGAATAATAATAACAGTTATAGCGATAATAATAATAGTAATAAGGTTAACAATAACAGTTATAGCGATAATAATAATAGTATTAAGGATAAAGGCAAGAGTAATACGGACAGTAATAATAGTAACAAGAATAATAATAACAGTTATAGCGATAATAATAATAGTAATAAGGATAATAATAACAGTTATAGCGATAATAATAATAATAATAAGGATAATAATAATAGTTATAAGGATAAAGACAAGAGGAATGGGGATAATAGTAATAGTAATAAGAATAATAATAACAGTTATAATGATAATAATAATAGTAATAAGGATAATAATAACAGTTATAGCGATAATAATAATAGTAATAAGGATAATAATAATAGTTATAAGGATATAGACAAGAGTAATAGGGATAGTAACAATAGAATAAGCATTATAATAACAGTTATAGCGATAATAATAATAGTAATAAGGATAATAATAACAGTTATAGCGATAATAATAATAATAAAGAGGATAATAATAATAGTTATAAGGATAAAGACAAGAGGAACAGGGATAATAGTAATAGTAATAAGAATAATAATAACAGTTATAGCGATAATAATAATAGTAATAAGGATAATAATAACAGTTATAGCGATAATAATAATAATAATAATAATAAGGATAATAATAATAGTTATAAGGATAAAGACAAGAGGAATAGGGATAATAGTAATAGTAACAAGAATAATAATAACAGTTATTGCGATAATAATAATAGTATTAACGATAAAGGCAAGAGTAATACGGACAGTAATAATAGTAACATGAATAATAATAACAGTTATAGCGATAATAATAATAGTAATAAGCATAATAATAATAGTTATAATGATATAGACAAGATAATAGGGATAGTAATAATAGAATAAGCATAATAATAACAGTTATAGCGATAATAATAATAGTTATAAGGATAAAGACAAGAGGAATAGGGATAATAGTAATAGTAATAAGAATAATAATAACAGTTATAGCGATAATAATAATAGTAATAAGAATAATAATAACAGTTAAAGCGATAACAATAATAGTAATAAGAATAATAATAACAGTTATAGCGATAATAATAATAGTTATAAGGAGAAAGACAAGAGGAATAGGGATAATAATAATAGTAACAAGAATAATAATAACAGTTATTGCGATAATAATAATAGTATTAACGATAAAGGCAAGAGTAATACGGACAGTAATAATAGTAACATGAATAATAATAACAGTTATAGCGATAATAATAATAGTAATAAGCATAATAATAATAGTTATAATGATATAGACAAGATAATAGGGATAGTAACAATAGAATAAGCATAATAATAACAGTTATAGCGATAATAATAATAGTTATAAGGATAAAGACAAGAGGAATAGGGATAATAGTAATAGTAATAAGAATAATAATAACAGTTATAGCGATAATAATAATAGTAATAAGGTTAACAATAACAGTTATAGCGATAATAATAATAGTATTAAGGATAAAGGCAAGAGTAATACGGACAGTAATAATAGTAACAAGAATAATAATAACAGTTATAGCGATAATAATAATAGTAATAAGGATAATAATAACAGTTATAGCGATAATAATAATAATAATAAGGTTAATAATAATAGTTATAAGGATAAAGACAAGAGGAATGGGGATAATAGTAATAGTAATAAGAATAATAATAACAGTTATAATGATAATAATAATAGTAATAAGGATAATAATAACAGTTATAGCGATAATAATAATAGTAATAAGGATAATAATAATAGTTGTAAGGATATAGACAAGATAATAGGGATAGTAACAATAGAATAAGCATAATAATAACAGTTATAGCGATAATAATAATAGTAATAAGTATAATAATAACAGTTATAGCGATAATAATAATAATAATAAGGATAATAATAATAGTCATAAGGATAAAGACAAGAGGAACAGGGACAATAGTAATAGTAATAAGAATAATAATAAGAGTTATAGCGATAATAATAATAGTAATAAGGATAATAATAACAGTTATAGCGATAATAATAATAATAATAATAAGGATAATAATAATAGTTATAAGGATAAAGACAAGAGGAATAGGGATAATAGTAATAGTAATAAGAATAATAATAACAGTTATAGCGATAATAATAATAGTAATAAGGTTAATAATAACAGTTATAGCGATAATAATAATAGTATTAAGGATAAAGGCAAGAGTAATGCGGACAGTAATAATAGTAACAAGAATAATAATAACAGTTATAGCGATAATAATAATAGTAATAAGGATAATAATAACAGTTATAGCGATAATAATAATAATAATAAGGATAATAATAATAGTTATAAGGATAAAGACAAGAGGAATGGGGATAATAGTAATAGTAATAAGAATAATAATAACAGTTATAGCGATAATAATAATAGTAATAAGTATAATAATAACAGTTATAGCGATAATAATAATAATAATAAGGATAATAATAATAGTTATAAGGAGAAAGACAAGAGGAATAGGGATAATAATAATAGTAACAAGAATAATAATAACAGTTATAGCGATAATAATAATAGTAATAAGGATAATAATAATAGTTATAAGGATATAGACAAGATAATAGGGATAGTAACAATAGAATAAGCATAATAATAACAGTTATAGCGATAATAATAATAGTAATAAGTATAATAATAACAGTTATAGCGATAATAATAATAATAATAAGGATAATAATAATAGTCATAAGGATAAAGACAAGAGGAACAGGGATAATAGTAATAGTAATAAGAATAATAATAAGAGTTATAGCGATAATAATAATAGTAATAAGGATAATAATAACAGTTATAGCGATAATAATAATAGTAATAAGAATAATAATAACAGTTAAAGCGATAATAATAATAGTAATAAGAATAATAATAACAGTTATAGCGATAATAATAATCGTATTAAGGATAATAATAACAGTTATAGCGATAATAATAATAGTTATAAGGATAAAGACAAGAGGTATAGGGATAATAGTAATAGTAATAAGAATAATAATAACAGTTATAGCGATAATAATAATAGTTATAAGGATATAGACAAGAGTAATAGGGATAGTAACAATAGAATAAGCATAATAATAACAGTTATAGCGATAATAATAATAGTAATAAGGATAATAATAACAGTTATAGCGATAATAATAATAATAATAAGGATAATAATAATAGTTATAAGGATAAAGACAAGAGGAATGGGGATAATAGTAATAGTAATAAGAATAATAATAACAGTTATAGCGATAATAATAATAGTAATAAGGATAATAATAACAGTTATAGCGATAATAATAATAATAATAATAATAATAAGGATAATAATAATAGTTATAAGGATAAAGACAAGAGGAATAGGGATAATAGTAATAGTAATAAGAATAATATTAACAGTTATAGCGATAATAATAATAATAATAAGGATAATAATAATAGTTATAAGGAGAAAGACAAGAGGAATAGGGATAATAATAATAGTAACAAGAATAATAATAACAGTTATAGCGATAATAATAATAGTATTAAGGATAAAGGCAAGAGTAATACGGACAGTAATAATAGTAACAAGAATAATAATAACAGTTATAACGATAATAATAATAATAATAAGGATAATAATAATAGTTATAAGGATAAAGAAAGGAGGAATAGGGATAATAGTAATAGTAATAAGAATAATAATAACAGTTATAGCGATAATAATAATAGTAATAAGAATAATAATAACAGTTAAAGCGATAATAATAATAGTAATAAGAATAATAATAACAGTTATAGCGATAATAATAATAGTATTAAGGATAATAATAACAGTTATAGCGATAATAATAATAGTTATAAGGAGAAAGACAAGAGGAATAGGGATAATAATAATAGTAACAAGAATAATAATAACGATTATAGCGATAATAATAATAGTATTAAGGATAAAGGCAAGAGTAATACGGACAGTAATAATAGTAACATGAATAATAATAACAGTTATAGCGATAATAATAATAGTAATAAGGATAATAATAATAGTTATAAGGATATAGACAAGAGTAATAGGGATAGTAACAATGGAATAAGCATAATAATAACAGTTATAGCGATAATAATAATAGTAATAAGGATAATAATAACAGTTATAGCGATAATAATAATAATAATAAGGATAATAATAATAGTTATAAGGATAAAGACAAGAGGAATGGGGATAATAGTAATAGTAATAAGAATAATAATAACAGTTATAGCGATAATAATAATAGTAATAAGGATAATAATAACAGTTATAGCGATAATAATAATAATAATAATAATAATAATAAGGATAATAATAATAGTTATAAGGATAATAATAACAGTTATAGCGATAATAATAATAATAATAATAATAATAAGGATAATAATAATAGTTATAAGGATAAAGACAAGAGGAATAGGGATAATAGTAATAGCAATAAGAATAATATTAACAGTTATAGCGATAATAATAATAATAATAAGGATAATAATAATAGTTATAAGGAGAAAGACAAGAGGAATAGGGATAATAATAATAGTAACAAGAATAATAATAACAGTTATAGCGATAATAATAATAGTATTAAGGATAAAGGCAAGAGTAATACGGACAGTAATAATAGTAACAAGAATAATAATAACAGTTATAACGATAATAATAATAATAATAAGGATAATAAGAATAGTTATAAGGATAAAGAAAGGAGGAATAGGGATAATAGTAATAGTAATAAGAATAATAATAACAGTTATAGCGATAATAATAATAGTAATAAGAATAATAATAACAGTTAAAGCGATAATAATAATAGTAATAAGAATAATAATAACAGTTATAGCGATAATAATAATAGTATTAACGATAAAGGCAAGAGTAATACGGACAGTAATAATAGTAACATGAATAATAATAACAGTTATAGCGATAATAATAATCGTAATAAGCATAATAATAATAGTTATAATGATATAGACAAGATAATTAGGATAGTAACAATAGAATAAGCATAATAATAACAGTTATAGCGATAATAATAATAGTAATACGGATAATAATAACAGTTATAGCGATAATAATAATAGTATTAAGGATAAATGCAAGAGTAATACGGACTGTAATAATAGTAACAAGAATAATAATAACAGTTATAGCGATAATAATAATAGTAATAAGGATAATAATAATAGTTATAAGGATATAGACAAGAGTAATAGGGATAGTAACAATGGAATAAGCATAATAATAACAGTTATAGCGATAATAATAACAATAGTTATAAGGATAAAGACAAGAGGTATAGGGATAATAGTAATAGTAATAAGAATAATAATAACAGTTATAGCGATAATAATAATAGTTATAAGGATATAGACAAGAGTAATAGGGATAGTAACAATAGAATAAGCATAATAATAACAGTTATAGCGATAATAATAATAGTAATAAGGATAATAATAACAGTTATAGCGATAATAATAATAATAATACGGATAATAATAATAGTTATAAGGATAAAGACAAGAGGAATGGGGATAATAGTAATAGTAATAAGAATAATAATAACAGTTATAGCGATAATAATAATAGTAATAAGGATAATAATAACAGTTATAGCGATAATAATAATAATAATAATAATAATAAGGATAATAATAATAGTTATAAGGATAAAGACAAGAGGAATAGGGATAATAGTAATAGTTATAAGAATAATAATAACAGTTATAGCGATAATAATAATAGTAATAAGGATAACAATAACAGTTATAGCGATAATAATAATAGTATTAACGATAAAGGCAAGAGTAATACGGACAGTAATAATAGTAACATGAATAATAATAACAGTTATAGCGATAATAATAATAGTAATAAGGATAATAATAATAGTTATAAGGATATAGACAAGAGTAATAGGGATAGTAACAATGGAATAAGCATAATAATAACAGTTATAGCGATAATAATAATAGTAATAAGGATAATAATAACAGTTATAGCGATAATAATAATAATAATAATAATAATAATAATAAGGATAATAATAATAGTTATAAGGATAAAGACAAGAGGAATAGGGATAATAGTAATAGTAATAAGAATAATATTAACAGTTATAGCGATAATAATAATAATAATAAGGATAATAATAATAGTTATAAGGAGAAAGACAAGAGGAATAGGGATAATAATAATAGTAACAAGAATAATAATAACAGTTATAGCGATAATAATAATAGTATTAAGGATAAAGGCAAGAGTAATACGGACAGTAATAATAGTAACAAGAATAATAATAACAGTTATAACGATAATAATAATAATAATAAGGATAATAATAATAGTTATAAGGATAAAGAAAGGAGGAATAGGGATAATAGTAATAGTAATAAGAATAATAATAGCAGTTATAGCGATAATAATAATAGTAATAAGAATAATAATAACAGTTAAAGCGATAATAATAATAGTAATAAGAATAATAATAACAGTTATAGCGATAATAATAATAGTATTAAGGATAATAATAACAGTTATAGCGATAATAATAATAGTTATAAGGAGAAAGACAAGAGGAATAGGGATAATAATAATAGTAACAAGAATAATAATAACGATTATAGCGATAATAATAATAGTATTAAGGATAAAGGCAAGAGTAATACGGACAGTAATAATAGTAACATGAATAATAATAACAGTTATAGCGATAATAATAATAGTAATAAGGATAATAATAATAGTTATAAGGATATAGACAAGAGTAATAGGGATAGTAACAATGGAATAAGCATAATAATAACAGTTATAGCGATAATAATAATAGTAATAAGGATAATAATAACAGTTATAGCGATAATAATAATAATAATAAGGATAATAATAATAGTTATAAGGATAAAGACAAGAGGAATGGGGATAATAGTAATAGTAATAAGAATAATAATAACAGTTATAGCGATAATAATAATAGTAATAAGGATAATAATAACAGTTATAGCGATAATAATAATAATAATAATAATAATAAGGATAATAATAATAGTTATAAGGATAAAGACAAGAGGAGTAGGGATAATAGTAATAGCAATAAGAATAATATTAACAGTTATAGCGATAATAATAATAATAATAAGGATAATAATAATAGTTATAAGGAGAAAGACAAGAGGAATAGGGATAATAATAATAGTAACAAGAATAATAATAACAGTTATAGCGATAATAATAATAGTATTAAGGATAAAGGCAAGAGTAATACGGACAGTAATAATAGTAACAAGAATAATAATAACAGTTATAACGATAATAATAATAATAATAAGGATAATAAGAATAGTTATAAGGATAAAGAAAGGAGGAATAGGGATAATAGTAATAGTAATAAGAATAATAATAACAGTTATAGCGATAATAATAATAGTAATAAGAATAATAATAACAGTTAAAGCGATAATAATAATAGTAATAAGAATAATAATAACAGTTATAGCGATAATAATAATAGTATTAAGGATAATAATAACAGTTATAGCGATAATAATAATAGTTATAAGGAGAAAGACAAGAGCAATACGGACAGTAATAATAGTAACAAGAATAATAATAACAGTTATACCGATAATAATAATAGTAATAAGGATAATAATAATAGTTATAAGGATATAGACAAGAGTAATAGGGATAGTAAGAATAGAATAAGCATAATAATAACAGTTATAGCGATAATAATAATAGTAATAAGGATAATAATAACAGTTATAGCGATAATAATAATAGTATTAAGGATAAAGGCAAGAGTAATACGGACAGTAATAATAGTAACATGAATAATAATAACAGTTATAGCGATAATAATAATAGTAATAAGGATAATAATAATAGTTATAAGGATATAGACAAGAGTAATAGGGATAGTAACAATGTAATAAGCATAATAATAACAGTTATAGCGATAATAATAATAGTAATAAGGATAATAATAACAGTTATAGCGATAATAATAATAATAATAAGGATAATAATAATAGTTATAAGGATAAAGACAAGAGGAATGGGGATAATAGGAATAGTAATAAGAATAATAATAACAGTTATAGCGATATTAATAATAGTAATAAGGATAATAATAACAGTTATAGCGATAATAATAATAATAATAATAATAATAAAAAGGTTAATAATAACAGTTATAAGGATAAAGACAAGAGGAATAGGGATAATAATAATAGTAACAAGAATAATAATAACAGTTATAGCGATAATAATAATAGTAATAAGGATAATAATAATAGTTATAAGGAGAAAGACAAGAGGAATAGGGATAATAATAATAGTAACAAGAATAATAATAACAGTTATAGCGATAATAATAATAGTATTAAGGATAAAGGCAAGAGTAATACGGACAGTAATAATAGTAACAAGAATAATAATAACAGTTATAACGATAATAATAATAATAATAGGGATAATAATAATAGTAACAAGAATAATAATAGTATTAAGGATAAAGGCAAGGGTAATACGGACAGTAATAATAGTAACATGAATAATAATAACAGTTATAGCGATAATAATAATAGTAATAAGGATAATAATAATAGTTAGAAGGATATAGACAAGAGTAATAGGGATAGTAACAATAGAATAAGCATGATAATAACAGTTATAGCAATAATAATAATAGTTATAAGGATAAAGACAAGAGGAATAGGGATAATAGTAATAGTAACAAGAATAATAATAACAGTTATAGCGATAATAATAATAGTTATAAGGATATAGACAAGATAATAGGGAGAGTAACGATAGAATACGCATAATAATAACAGTTATAGCGATAATAATAATAGTAATAAGGATAATAATAATAGTTATAAGGATATAGACAAGAGTAATAGGGATAGTAACAATAGAATAAGCATAATAATAACAGTTATAGCGATAATAATAATAATAATAAGGATAATAATAATAGTTATAAGGATAAAGACAAGAGGAATAGGGATAATAGTAATAGTAACAAGAATAATAATGACAGTTATAGCGATAATAATAATAGTAATAAGGATAATAATAATAGTTATAAGGATAGAGACAAGATAATAGGGATAGTAACAATAGAATAAGCATAATAATAACAGTTATAGCGATAATAATAATAGTAATAAGTATAATAATAACAGTTATAGCGATAATAATAATAATAATAAGGATAATAATAATAGTTATAGCGATAATAATAATAGTTATAAGGAGAAAGACAAGAGGAATAGGGATAATAATAATAGTAACAAGAATAATAATAGTATTAAGGATAAAGGCAAGAGTAATACGGACAGTAATAATAGTAACATGAATAATAATAACAGTTATAGCGATAATAATAATAGTAATAAGGATAATAATAACAGTTATAGCGATAATAATAATAATAATAATAATAATAAGGATAATAATAATAGTTATAAGGATAAAGACAAGAGGAATAGGGATAATAGTAATAGTAATAAGAATAATATTAACAGTTATAGCGATAATAATAATAATAATAAGGTTAATAATAATAGTTATAAGGAGAAAGACAAGAGGAATAGGGATAATAATAATAGTAACAAGAATAATAATAACAGTTATAGCGATAATAATAATAGTATTAAGGATAAAGGCAAGAGTAATACGGACAGTAATAATAGTAACAAGAATAATAATAACAGTTATAACGATAATAATAATAATAATAAGGATAATAATAATAGTTATAAGGATAAAGAAAGGAGGAATAGGGATAATAGTAATAGTAATAAGAATAATAATAACAGTTATAGCGATAATAATAATAGTATTAAGGATAAAGGCAAGAGTAATACGGACAGTAATAATAGTAACATGAATAATAATAACAGTGATAGCGATAATAATAATAGTAATAAGGATAATAATAATAGTTATAAGGATATAGACAAGAGTAATAGGGATAGTAACAATAGAATAAGCATAATAATAACAGTTATAGCGATTATGATAATAGTAATAAGGATAATAATAACAGTTATAGCGATAATAATAATAATAATAAGGATAATAATAATAGTTATAAGGATCGAGACAAGATAATAGGGATAGTAACAATAGAATAAGCATAATAATAACAGTTATAGCGATAATAATAATAGTAATAAGTATAATAATAACAGTTATAGCGATAATAATAATAATAATAAGAATAATAATAATAGTTATAAGGATAAAGACAAGAGGAATAGGGATAATAGTAATAGTAACAAGAATAATAATGACAGTTATAGCGATAATAATAATAGTAATAAGGATAATAATAATAGTTATAAGGATAGAGACAAGATAATAGGGATAGTAACAATAGAATAAGCATAATAATAACAGTTATAGCGATAATAATAATAGTAATAAGTATAATAATAACAGTTATAGCGATAATAATAATAATAATAAGGATAATAATAATAGTTATAGCGATAATAATAATAGTTATAAGGAGAAAGACAAGAGGAATAGGGATAATAATAATAGTAACAAGAATAATAATAGTATTAAAGATAAAGGCAAGAGTAATACGGACAGTAATAATAGTAACATGAATAATAATAACAGTTATAGCGATAATAATAATAGTAATAAGGATAATAATAATAGTTATAAGGATATAGGCAAGAGTAATAGGGATAGTAACAATAGAATAAGCATGATAATAACAGTTATAGCAATAATAATAATAGTTATAAGGATAAAGACAAGAGGAATAGGGATAATAGTAATAGTAACAAGAATAATAATAACAGTTATAGCGATAATAATAATAGTTATAAGGATATAGACAAGATAATAGGGAGAGTAACGATAGAATACGCATAATAATAACGGTTATAGCGATAATAATAATAGTAATAAGGATAATAATAATAGTTATAAGGATATAGACAAGAGTAATAGGGATAGTAACAATAGAATAAGCATAATAATAACAGTTATAGCGATAATAATAATAATAATAAGGATAATAATAATAGTTATAAGGATAAAGACAAGAGGAATAGGATTATAGTAATAGAAATAAGAATAATAATAACAGTTATAGCGATAATAATAATAGTTATAAGGATAAAGACAAGAGGAATAGGGATAACAGTAATAGTAATAAGAATAATAATAACAGTTATAGCGATAATAATAATAGTTATAAGGATATAGACAAGAGTAATAGGGATAGTAACAATAGAATAAGCATAATAATAACAGTTATAGCGATAATGATAATAGTAATAAGGATAATAATAACAGTTATAGCGATAATAATAATAATAATAAGGATAATAATAATAGTTATAAGGATAGAGACAAGATAATAGGGATAGTAACAATAGAATAGGCATAATAATAACAGTTATAGCGATAATAATAATAGTAATAAGTATAATAATAACAGTTATAGCGATAATAATAATAATAATAATAATAAGAATAATAATAATAGTTATAAGGATAAAGACAAGAGGAATAGGGATAATAGTAATAGTAACAAGAATAATAATGACAGATATAGCGATAATAATAATAGTAATAAGGATAATAATAATAGTTATAAGGATAGAGACAAGATAATAGGGATAGTAACAATAGAATAAGCATAATAATAACAGTTATAGCGATAATAATAATAGTAATAAGTATAATAATAACAGTTATAGCGATAATAATAATAATAATAAGGATAATAATAATAGTTATAAGG
>CAMAOC010000229.1:0-2500 GCA_945859555.1 Megachile ligniseca
GAGTCAGAGACAGAGTCAGAGTCAGAGACAGAGACAGAGACAGAGTCAGAGTCAGAGTCAGAGTCAGAGTCAGAGTCAGAGTCAGAGTCAGAGACAGAGACAGAGACAGAGACAGAGATAGAGACAGAGACAGAAACAGAGACAGAGACAGAGACAGAGACAGAGACAGAGACAGAGACAGACTCAGAGTCAGAGTCAGAGTCAGGGTCAGAGTCAGAGTCAGAGTCAGAGTCAGAGTCAGAGTCAGAGACAGAGACAGAGGAAGGGGCAGAGGAAGGGGCAGAGACGGAGACAGAGACAGAGACAGAGTCAGAGTCAGAGACAGAGACAGGGACAGAGTCAGAGTCAGAGTCAGAGACAGAGACAGAGACAGAGACAGAGTCAGAGTCAGAGTCAGAGTCAGAGTCAGAGTCAGAGTCAGAGTCAGAGTCAGAGTCAGAGTCAGAGTCAGAGTCAGAGTCAGAGACAGAGTCAGAGTCAGAGTCAGAGTCAGAGTCAGAGTCAGAGTCAGAGTCAGAGTCAGAGACAGAGACAGAGACAGAGACAGAGTCAGAGTCAGAGGCAGAGGCAGAGGCAGAGACAGAGACAGAGACAGAGACAGAGACAGAGACAGAGACAGAGACAGAGACAGAGACAGAGACAGAGACAGAGACAGAGACAGAGACAGAGACAGAGACAGAGACAGAGACAGAGACAGAGACAGAGACAGAGACAGAGACAGAGACAGAGACAGAGACAGAGACAGAGACAGAGACAGAGACAGAGACAGAGACAGAGGACAGAGACAGAGACAGAGACAGAGACAGAGACAGAGACAGAGACAGAGACAGAGACAGAGACAGAGACAGAGACAGAGACAGAGACAGAGACAGAGACAGAGACAGAGACAGAGACAGAGACAGAGACAGAGACAGAGACAGAGACAGAGACAGAGACAGAGACAGAGACAGAGGACAGAGACAGAGACAGAGACAGAGACAGAGACAGAGACAGAGACAGAGACAGAGACAGAGACGGAATAAGGGGCAGAGGAAGGGGCAGAGGAAGGGGAGAGGAAGGGGCAGAGACGGAGACAGAGACAGAGACAGAGTCAGAGTCCGAGACAGAGACAGAGACAGAGACAGAGTCAGAGTCAGAGTCAGAGACAGAGACAGAGACAGAGACAGAGACAGAGACAGAGACAGAGACAGAGACAGAGACAGAGACAGAGTCAGAGACAGAGACAGAGACAGAGACAGAGACAGAGACAGAGACAGAGACAGAGACAGAGACAGAGGAAGGGGCAGAGGAAGGGGCAGAGACGGAGACAGTGACAGAGACAGAGTCAGAGTCAGAGACAGAGACAGAGACAGAGTCAGTGTCAGAGTCAGAGACAGAGTCAGAGTCAGAGACAGAGACAGAGACAGAGTCAGAGTCAGAGTCAGAGTCAGAGTCAGAGTCAGAGTCAGAGTCAGAGTCAGAGACAGAGACAGAGACAGAGACAGAGATAGAGACAGAGACAGAAACAGAGACAGAGACAGAGACAGAGACAGAGACAGAGACAGAGACAGAGACAGACTCAGAGTCAGAGTCAGAGACAGAGACAGAGACAGAGACAGAGACAGAGACAGAGACAGAGACAGAGACAGAGACAGAGACAGAGACAGAGACAGAGACAGAGACAGAGACAGAGACAGAGACAGAGACAGAGACAGAGACAGAGACAGAGACAGAGACAGAGACAGAGACAGAGACAGAGACAGAGACAGAGACAGAGACAGAGACAGAGACAGAGACAGAGACAGAGACAGAGACAGAGACAGAGACAGAGACAGAGACAGAGACAGAGACAGAGACAGAGACAGAGACAGAGACAGAGACAGAGACAGAGACAGAGACAGAGACAGAGACAGAGACAGAGACAGAGACAGAGACAGAGACAGAGACAGAGACAGAGACAGAGACAGCGACAGAGACAGAGTCAGAGTCAGAGTCAGAGTCAGAGTCAGAGTCAGAGTCAGAGTCAGAGTCAGAGTCAGAGTCAGAGTCAGAGTCAGAGTCAGAGTCAGAGTCAGAGTCAGAGTCAGAGTCAGAGTCAGAGTCAGAGTCAGAGTCAGAGTCAGAGTCAGAGTCAGAGTCAGAGTCAGAGTCAGAGTCAGAGTCAGAGTCAGAGTCAGAGTCAGAGTCAGAGTCAGAGTCAGAGTCAGAGTCAGAGTCAGAGTCAGAGTCAGAGTCAGAGTCAGAGTCAGAGTCAGAGTCAGAGTCAGAGTCAGAGTCAGAGTCAGAGTCAGTCAGAGTCAGAGTCAGAGTCAGAGTCAGAGTCAGAGTCAGAGTCAGAGTCAGAGTCAGAGTCAGAGTCAGAGTCAGAGTCAGAGTCAGAGTCAGAGTCAGAGTCAGAGTCAGAGTCAGAGTCAGAGTCAGAGTCAGAGTCAGAGTCAGAGTCAGAGTCAGAGTCAGAGTCAGAGTCAGAGTCAGAGTCAGAGTCAGAGTCAGAGTCAGAGTCAGAGTCAGAGTCAGAGTC